>JAOUZG010041316.1:18247-49234 GCA_026289955.1 Argiope argentata | reverse complement strand
TATAATAGGTAGGATAATAATAAAGATTTGTGATTGTAACAAACTTTGGAACAATTAGTTTATTATTATGCGCTGTGATCAATTTCCTTATTTTACTTTCAAATGCGGCTACAAATTTGTGTTTCTAAGTTTAAAAATTCTTTTACAGTATGAAACTCTTCCTGCAAATTCGACTGATTCCCAACCTGTGAAAGTATTTATTCCGCCATCAGCAGCAGATGTTAGTATTTATTTAAATTGTTTTTTAATTTTAAACATTTCTGTCATTTTAATTTAAATATTTGCATTTAAATAAATATAAATATTTATTTAAATGTTATATTGCTGAATTGCTGTTTTTCAACAACTGAATTCATATTTGTCATACTTCTACAATCACAATATAAATTGCTTGAAAGTTTCCTTGTAATGAAGCATTTAAAATAAAGCCACCAATGTATTGTGATCTGAAAACATTAAATATATTGCTCTTGATTAAGATAGATTCCTATTGATTTACTTTTCTCTAATTAACACTTAAATGCATTTAGTTTATGGATTGGTAATAAAACATATCTGAAAATATTTGGCAATTGATATTTTATTTATCTTTCTGTTCTTTATGTATGTTTTTCAGGCAAACAAATCTATATAAAAAATATGTCTAATATGTAAAAAGTATAAATCTGACAAAATTGTGGAAACTTGCTCATTTTCTTGCATATTGTTCTTTTTCAGAATTAAATAGGGTAAGGAATGAGCTACACTTTAAAACATATGCTTCAAAATAAGCTTCTTAATATATTAACAAATATGACCTGCTATGTCAGCACATACATTATTTGTAAAGACCTTAAAATCTGAAGCATCAAAATGTTTGTGTCAAAGCTTTCAAGAAAATTTCAACTAATTTGAATCAAATGTACTACAACAACCTTATTACATCCATTGTGAATAATAAGCATAAATATGCCTGTATCATAATTAAATATTCTCTATCTTTGAAATTGCCTTTATTTCCTTTTAACTTGAAAATTTATTTTTTATCATATGCAACTCATTTAATGATCATCCATCATTCCTTATTTAAATCACTTCTCCCATCTTATGTGGTCATTTGACTAAATCTGCCTTGATACATTTCACCAAGGTCTTTTTACATTAAGATTTTACAATTCCTCAAACCGAGTAGAAGTGCATATATTTTGGCTTTCAAGAGAATAATAAGTTCAATCATGGTGGAATGTTTGTCAATTACATTAATTTCATTGAGTCAGGAAATATCTAGGCTGCAATTACATGCAGTTTTGATTATTAGAGAGAACTAAACTCTATTGAGATAGATATTTTATTGTTCTGATCTTTTTTATTAATTATTTCAATTCCTTTTTAGTTAGGTTTATTTCACTACACTAAGATAGTAAAATCCGTTTGTGAAGTTCTAAATTATGAAGTATTGATAAAAATGAATGAAAAAAAAATTCGAATTTTATTGGATAAAGAAAAAAAAATTACATTTTTAGAAAAAGAAACTGATAATCTTTTTAGTTTGGAGAAAAAGTAGAAAAAGGTAAATGACGGTGGAAAAGTGTAAATGGATTTGATGCTATTGCTTATATAAATGTAAAGTACATAGAAAAGATGTTTACAAAGGACTTGAATTGTTCTTTCCCAAGCAATTTTTCCTCAATCGATCATCATCTTGAGCAAGAACAAATCTTACACTTGTGCTATTTAATACCCTTCTTGATTATAGAATTTTAGATGTGGTACCTGCAATTTTGAAATGTTATTGTCGAACATAATTTGCCATTATCAATGGCTTCCAAGTTTGTAATTACCTGAAAAAACTCTATATCATTTGTTATTCAATAAAAATTTTGCATCTTTGAAAATGAAATTTGATGTTGCAAAATGGTTTGAAAAATTTACAAATAATGGAATCTCCGTTGAATTCAAATGAAACTACAAACAATATGAGAATGCTTTCAATATTAATAATTTATTTTTATCCTTCCATAAATAAAATTGTGATAAGTTACTAAATTTTTTCTGAAAATTTTATGCCTGTTTTAATGGACTTTAGTAGAATTATAAAGGGAGTAAAAAGTAATGACAAAATAAGGATTAAGATAGAAAAGATTTATTTGTTTTAGAAATTAGTGGTGACTTAAACTATCAAATCCACAATGCCAACAAAATTTGTTATTTGTCTTTTGATTACGGTCTTGATAACTTTTTAATCATTCACAATTATTGGCTAGTATTACAGAATGTTTTGAATAGTTTATATTGAAATAGTTGATTGAAATTTGAAGTATGTTTCTCTAAACAAATGTCATTTCCCACCTTTGACTATCCTGTTATGATGCTGAAATAAGCATGTTACACTTAATTGAAATTTTGGGCCATTTGTATGATGCATTCATTTATGGCTTTGGTAAAAACATGTGTGTATTTTTTAAACAATATGATCTAATTATAAGCATAGAAATTTTCATTCAGGAAGTAAATACAAATTGAAGAAATCTTAAGTCTGCTATCATCAAAAAAACAATTAAAAATGGAAAGATGTGAAAAGACAGAATGATACAAGGTTTATTTTATTTTAGGAGGAAAAATCTTGCAATTCATCACTTTTAAGTTATATGTTTACTAAAGAAATATGTGTGAATAAGGTAAAAAGATCAAAATAGCCATTAAGCATTCATGTAAAATTGAGTAAAATGTTTACTGACAGATAAATTTATTCTATAATATTAACAAAATTAGCAAAAAGGTTTAAGTAAAATTCCAAAATCGTTAGGAGAAGAATAAATAAATAAAAAATACAATGAATTCGGCCTGAAGACTTTTTCAAGGATCACCCTCAGGCAGGGATTAAAACCAGGGATTTTTTCTGTGACAGTCCCTAAAATCACCTTATTTTCACCTTAGTTACCATTTTAATAAAAAAAAAAAATTAGTAATTCATTTTGCATTGCTTAATTATCTTTTATATAATAATTTTATTATATTTTAATATCTTAAGCAGTTTGGCACAAATTTATTATGTTATTATATTAATCAGATTTATTCTACTTCCTGTTATTTATTTTTGGCAAAAATTATTTTTGTGTGATGATTGTTCCCCCTCCCCAAGCTAGTATAATGTTTGAGTTTTATACTTAACTATGTTTTTAGCATATGCTAAACATAGATATGCATCAGTAAATTTCAATACTCAATCACGCAATAGTCTTAAAGGCTCTTTTAATTGTTTTCAAGTAAATATGAAATAATTTCTTTACATAGTGATAGTGGTTATTTTTTTAAATTAAAATCATTTCTTCAATTTTTTTATATTAAAAGAAGTATGAAATTCAGAAATAAATGTCTTAATTTTTAAACTTTTCTTCCCGTTATTTCGGCATTTTTTAAACTATATATGCAATGATAAATTACAAATTCCACGTAAAAAATAGTCTGTGATTTTTTTCAGTATTTACACTATCTTATGCCTTATCTTTATTGATCTTTATATGCTGATTTATTTTTGATGAAACATTCTTTCTAATTGAAATATATCTCTTCAGGTGGCTCCTATATATAATAGAATATCACTAAGAGTGGACACAGCAAGACTTTTAAAACAGTATGTATTTATCAAAATAATACATTTATTTTATTTATATTCCAGATTTAAAATATTTCTATAATATTAAAAAGTGTTTAATATTTATTTATTTATCTATATATCTCTCATAAACTTTTTTAATTCTTTCTTCCTTTGATAATGAGTTCTTATAGCAAAAAAATATATATAACAAATGTTTAGAATTAGTAATTGAGATTTATAATACTTTTAATTGCACTTAATTCTAAACTTCAGAATTTTGATAACGTTAACCAAAGGATAGCAATAACCAAACTGGGTAAAATCAATTAAATTTTTATATCAATGAAAAAAAAGCTCTTATCTCTGGGATATTCAAAAGTAAAAAAAGTTTGTGGATGTATCTTTTTATTTCCGAATAATGTTGCATGCTGCATATATCTGTGTGAATATCTGTGTTTTTCCCGCAATAACTGCCAAATGTATTATTGCACAAAAAGGGATTTTAAAGAGCGTCTTTTTAATAATACCGATATAATTATGGTTCAAATTTTTTCTATTTTGCCAATTTTCTTACAGATTTTTTTTATTTAATTTTCAAAAATAAATTACATTGTTGTCTTGAAATCTAAACTGTTTTCATTGTTTCATTAAATATTTAATTGTGTCATTTTTTGACCATTGATGAAAATTAAAGAAAAAGATTTTTATTGAATATTTCTGCAGTTTACAAGATGAATAAGGTGAAATTACAAACCATGAAATTTAAAGATAGATAAACCCAGCATTTACATTTTTATAATGGCATGATTTCATTGGACAAGTCTGTATTAAAAATGCTATGTATGTATAATGAATAGTAAAAGATATAAGACAACTACCAAATAATATGGTTTTAATGTCTAATAGTTTGGCAAAATTCTTCACAAGAAATTTAATCCACTTTCTAAAAAAAAAATCATTGAAAATCATTTTTTTTTTCTCAACATTAATGCTCGCTAAAATTTTCATATAATATTCTATGTAGCTGTGTCTCATAACAGGTTTTTCACCAAAATATTTTTAAACCAAACAAATTTTGATAATCATTAAATTCATTTATAATATTATTTTCTTCAGATACTCTGTTCATTGTACTACTCATTTTTCTCTTTCTATCCGAGCAATGATTCTCTTGGAATTGATATTTTACTTAAATGGTGGAGGGAAAGATCTAAAATTGTAGATTTTTATAGAATAAGGAGATTCAAATTTTCATAAATTTAAACACACTAAACAAATAACGACACAATTGGTTTTCAAGAGATGCGGAAGTTTAAAAACAGCTTGGAAAATGCCGCGCACAAAGGAAATAATGGTGACACATACACACCCTTCTTTTCTTTTCTTTCTCTCATTTTTTTCTTCACTACTTTTCTTTTTACAAACTTTTTTTCTTTGTTAATTTTTTTTCTTCCCTGGCCAGACTTTATTTTGAGCAGGCATAGATTAAATATTCATACATACTAATAATAAAAGCAACTATTCTCTTTCTTTTTTAAACATTCCGTTATCTATGAATGAAAAACAACTGACTTCGCGCATTTCTTTCTAAACAAATCATAATTTATTACTTCCTGCTATCTTACTCGGTTGGTGTGGGGGAAGGAAATGCAGATTTTTGGCGGGAAAGTAAGAAAAGTGTCGTTTTAACTATTTTCCTCTCAGTTTTTTTTCATTTTTTCTCTCCATAAGAACCATCCTCGTGTCTTAACGAAAATATATAAAAAAAAATTAGCCGAATTGGTCGAGCCGTTCTCCAGTTTTGCGCTTAGCAACGCATTTCGAGTTGCATTTTTATTAATATAGATATAATGGGCTTTATATCTATACATATAAACAAATCTCTCCCTATTATTATTACAATTAATAAAATTAAGAATAGGATAATATTACATGAAGCTTGGTATTATATGTAAATTAATTTTATGCTGCATTCTATCTATATTCTAATATTGTTCTTTTAGATATAAAAAGCAGCAAAAAGAAAAGCGAAGGCATGACCGTCGACGTGCTATGAACCAAAAGCAAAAAACCTCAGCAGTGAGGACAGTGACAGAAATTCAACCAATCCCTATTACTACTTCCAGAAGACCGATTTTTCGCAAGTCAAACTCCTCAAAGTTTCGAAACAGAAATAACTCTTGAATGTCGAGTTTTTGAAAAAGTTATTCAAAACAAAATCATCCAATTCATCTGTTACATTCACTTCCAATTCTCAGTAACATTCATATCACAGTTCATAAAAATAATTTTCCCCAATTGTTGTGTATGTGTGTGTGTGTTTTTTTTTATTATTACTTGTTGAAAGCAGAATGAATTAAGTATTAATTATTTGAACTTTTTAAATTATTAACTGAAGATCTCTGTGATAGGCTCCATTATTTTATATACTTTGCATTGGGTTTTAATTGTAAATTATGTTAGTTTTTCTCACTGTATGCAGTCATAAAGCTATATTTTTGTATCTAAAATTGTAAATCATGAATTGTATTAAATATTTTAATTATTTCATGTTTGTGATTTTTTTTAAAATCCTTTCTGTAAATTTTGTAATTAAAAATTTTATCACTAATTTTCTTTTTTGAAGCTTGTTTATTAGATTTTGTAGATATGCAGCACTTGTTGGAATTGCTATTTTAAAGCCGTGTTTTCCTTTTTTCTTACTTTTACACTCAAAGATTTACTTACTTTTCCTCTCCAAAAGTTCATTAACTGATAAAAAAAATGGGGGGGGGGGAGTAAAAGACAAAAAAAAAAGAATAAAAAATCAAGAGAGGAAGAACTTAGGGCTGATACTTGGGTAGCCTACACAACTTTTAATAATACATATTTCATGTTTAGAGGTATCAAATCTGAGCTGCAGATTTGATACCTCTAAACATTTTTGGTTTGAATTTTGTTTAGAGTGTGGTCAGCTGGTCTAACTCCCATCCAAAGTTCAACTTTTGCTGAAAAATTCAGAACCAGCGAAAATTTCACAGACAAAATTCACAAATTATTTTTATCATAGATGATTATGTAGCTGTAATGTTTTTAAAAAATCTACTTTTTCTTTATAATGGAAATAATATTTGAACTGTTGATGTTTGAATTATTTATGTCATTTCTATATAATGAATAAAAAAACACAAATTTTGAAAAATATTTAAAAATTTTACATTTGAATTTTAAATTTTAGGCAATTTATGAATAAATTAGCATATTTTTTTTATGTAATCTCTGGGTACATGTATAATCCTATCATAAGTGTTAATTTCTAAAATAATGGGTTGCTATTATATAAGAGTGATCACAAAAATGCCAGGGATCATGATCAATGAAAAGGAAAGAAATGGTTTGAAACGAAACATTATATGAAGTGCAACAGTGTGCTACAAAAACAGTATAATTGGAATTTACTCCTCAAATTTAATTTTACTAGCATCATTTTCTATAAACTTTCAAAGCTCTTTTCTTTAAAATATTTTTCTGTACTATATCATTTTAAAATATAAACTTGCTGCATACCAAACTAAACTTCTAGTACTAGTACTGCTATCCTTAGTCAAGATGCCAAAGTCAGTGCTACTGTTGAAAATAACTAACTGCAATATATGTTTTAGAATTTCGTGGTGGTTTTCTTTTTTTGTGTTGTAGAAAGTTGGTTCCATTCTATTTATTTTATAAAATCTTCTCAATGTCCCAGCATTTTACGTTCTCATTCCTTCACTATTATATAATTTTTTAGAATAAATAAATGACAAAATTAGTTCAAATAATAAAAATTTTCTATGAAATTTAACTTTATTTTAAACTACAATAATTATAGTTGTATATAATTTTTTTAAAGAAAGCATTAAAAATTCATTAATTGGGCCTTATTTTTATCTATATCATTCAAAAACTGGATTTAAGAAATCAAAGGTTGTATCAAATACATAATTTTATATAAATCTGATTGAAAAAATCTGCTTCTCTTCTCATCACTTGAGGGGAAAAAAATTGTTTCTGCTCTCTTTAACTCATACATAAACTGAATCTATTAACAAGCTTTGCGTATTACAATTCTCAAATCCCCAGTAATAGTTGATTTTGAATATGTCATTAAAATCAATTTCGATATTAAAAAAACCAAAAAAAGACAAAGAAGGGTCCCAAAAAAGTATTGCACCAGCCCCCAATTAGGCTGTCAGGTCCTGTTATCACCCATTTTTGAAATCTTCACTATGATACACTTAATAATGTTAAACAATTCCCAAAAATAAATTACGAACATGGTATGTACTGTGAAATTATAATTAGGAACAGTAGAACTACAATTGATGTTCATTACACACTGTTGTTGATATAGTTTCAAAATAATATGAAGTGATTCATTTTCGAGATTTTTGAACCATATAGCTGGAATGTTGTCTGCTCCAGAAGTAGAATTTTTAGTTTTAAGGATTGCTTTCTTCCCAAATTTCAAACTCTATTGAAGAAGAAATTTATTCCAGATAAATCCAAGGGAATGGGTTCAATATTTGTATTTTGATCAGAAAAAGTTTTTGCAAATAATTCTCTTTATTGTGTAGGATCGTGTATATAGGGATTGTTTTGTATAATAATGTTATTATGTTTAGAGTTTAAAAGGAAAAAACGATCTTTAAAATATTTCTTTATTCACAAATGAATTATTTACATCAAGATAGCAATTGTATTCACAAATTAATTTTTTGAATAAAGCCAAACATACTATATGATCTTTCACAGCATAATATAGTATGGGCATTTGACAAAGTACAAAAACGACAATTACATTTTAAAAAATGAATAAAATATGTCATCGTAATTAATATAATCATTATTCTGAAGCATAAATTCATTTTTAAAAAAACTATCCTGACAGCATTCTATAAAGTTTACAGAATTCTGTTGTTGTTCATGGTACAATAACAAGAATAAAAAATTCAAAAAAATCTTTGGATTTTATAGGATGTAAAAATGATTTGACTGAGAAGAATGACAGTAGATCTCTCTCTTTCTCAAAGTCTTTTAGTAATACAAATAAACAAAATATAATAATTATAATATCACATATGCAACAGATGACAAATAGAGTACAGCCATTGTTTCACAAAAATACAGCAGACATAAATAATCATCACAATTTCATCTGTTAACAACATCAACGAAACTCATAAAAAACGAGAATTATTTCGATCATTTTAGATAATTTGGAAGATTTTATATTATTATCACCTCTGACACTTTGATGTATGTCAAGACATATATTTGATTCACTTGATGTCAAGATGAATCTTGATGTCATAAATGAAATGAACAGATTCTGGAGTCTATCTGGAGAGTTTTTAATTTTTTTTAAAAAAAACAATGTTTGGATGTATTCTTGCAATTCAAAGACAAACAAACTCTACAATAAAGCACAGTGTTACAATGAAACACTTTAGACAAAAGAAAACATATTTTTTGATGCACAAAACCATTTAATAAATTAAACATCTGTTTTATTTCAAAATAAAATAAAATCTATTTAATTTATTTTTAAAAAAAATTATATTTTATGTTCAGGTGTGAATTAAAAAGGAGTAAAATATTACAGAACTTTTTTTACTGTGTGTGTGTGTGTGTGTAGTTGAAAATCATTTCCTTCAACACTTTGTTTGGCACAATTGTTCAGAAATGCATGTGCTTCCAGAAACTTTTATAGAGATTTACAAATCCAAATAGTTTACATGGGTATTGTAAGCATATTTAGAATTAAAAATTTCTGAATAATCAAATGAACTTTTAATAATTAAAATAAGTTTTAATGAACACATAAAATATGTTACACTTATCTGACTAATTTAATACAAGCAGCTTTTTTTTTTACTACAGTTTTTCATCATTTGCCAATTAAAGAATTAAAATATTCTCGGAGAAATACAAAAGCTTCCCAATTTATTAAATATATTTTAATTTATATATAAGGTTAAAAAAACTAGCGTATTTTTTAGTAATTCTAAGATTAGCTTATCAGGGAAATAAATAATTGGCTCATAAATAGATATTACCATTTAAAAGTTTCAATTAAGATTTTTAGAAAATAAATTGGTTGAGCTATTTAATGGACATATCTAATCATCTTAAATAAATGAATAAAAAAATTCTTTAAGAATCATTAGAATATTTTTTTTTCTAATTAATCATTTAGAACACACACACAAAGAAATGGGATGTTTTTTCATCGCATTTGCTATAATATAAATATATTAATTAAATTACTGTCATTAACTCTTAGAGCTTTCCCATATATTGCTTATTTTCCAGATGAACATACTTAATGTTAAAAAGTTAACATTTCTGTAACTTGGACCTAGCAACATGCTGAATGTCTTGAAGTGAAATAAATCAGTATCGTAATAATAAAAGTCTTCATGAGCCTAAAGAGGTTTGCCTATCAAAATGAGAAGTGAAAAAGAAATCTCATTTAAAATTATTTTGTTTTAAAAGCTGATACATTTTGTACAAAGGATTTATTTGTAAAACAAGTATGAATGGTCTTTCCAAAACTTTCTCATTTATTTCCTAATAAAGATATTATCCATCCTCCTTCCAATCTTAAAACTGGAGACATTGGGCAAGGCATTGAATGCCACAAGTGCCTCCCCCCTTATTTTTTTAAAAACTTTCTCCCACGCGTTTGGTGTTTTGTAACAAAGCAAAGTGAATTTAAAATGCACTTTAGAATCTTTTTCTTCGACTAATAATAGCATATTAATTAAAACTATCTGTAAAATGTTAATTAAATTAAAATGATTTTTTTTAAAAAAATCCATTTGTATTTCTATAATTTTTTCTTTTAAAATTTTGATTTTATTATCATGTATTTAGGTAATAATAACTTATTTTTGGATTACAAAAAATTAAAAACATTAACTAAAAGTATTTGTACATTTTTAATTGAATAAAAATTATTAAAAAAGAAAAAAAATCCAAAACCAGATTTGAATGCCTTTAGCATACAAGATGCTTACCAAAACAACCTCACCATTGGATAGAAGTTATCAGTATATAAAATCTTACCATTTTCTCAAAATTGGCTAGCCAATCCATCTTAATATTTTCATGAACGAACATTCTAAATGTATACTATACTAAATATTGTAATAATGTATATTGTACTAATATTGTATACTATACTAAATATATACTATACCAAATCTCATCCCGAATTCAGATTTCAACACTATGCCTTTCCTTTGTCAGGAATTTCTGAAACAAGGGGATAGTGAATATTTTGAGAAAAAATTTTCGGGCAATTACAATATTTTGTCTTTGTATATTTTGCAGATAAGAAAGTAAAAATCTTAAAAATACATAATCCATTAAAAGTGATTGATTCTCTTCTTTTTTATATTTATCAGTGAAAACTGCTGTAAATGATACTTAATTTCAAATATTATTGATGTACATTATATACATCCTCTGTAGTGTGTAATGATAGATGTGCCCTTAAACCTGCTGCGTAAGAAAATGTTTTAGTACAAAAGTCACAGGCAAATGGTTTCTCTTTTGTATGCATCCGTAAATGTGCTTTTAAATTCGCAAACTGAGAAAATGCTTTATTACAAATGACACACGGGTATGGTTTTTCTTTTGTATGTGTACGTAAATGTACTTTTAAACTTGAAGTTTGTGAAAATGCTTTACTACATATGTTACATGAAAACAGTTTCTTTTTGACATGAGTACGTAAATGTATTTTTAAACTAGTCATTTTAGAAAACTCTGTATTACAGGTTTCGCAAGTAAACAATTGCGGTTTAGTATGTATTCGTTCATGAACCCTTAAAGTACATCTTTCAGCAAAAGCTTTATTACAAACATTGCATACATATGGTTTTTCTTTCGTATGCGTCCGTAAATGTATCTTTAAACGTTGCTGCAGAGAAAATGATTTACAGCAAAAATCACATTTATATGGCTTCTCTTTTGTATGTGTACGTAAATGCAATTTTAAATATGATTTAATAGAAAACGCCTTATTACAAATATCACACGCAAATGGTTTCTCTTTCGTATGTGTTCGTAAATGCTGAAATAAAGCCTTATTATTATGAAATATCTTATTGCATGCATCACATGCACGTTTCCCATTTGCATGTGTTTGTAAAGGCATATCTAAATCAGGTACCAGAGAAAAAGCTTTATTGCAAATGTCGTTTGAATATGGCTTTTCTATCGTATGTGTCTGCAAATGATTTTTTAAATTTCGATTCTGAGAAAAAGTTTTCCTGCATATGGAGCAAGAATAAGGTTTCTCATTTGTATGCGTCCGTAAATGTATATTTAAAGCGGATTTGTCATAAAAGGCTTTATTACAGATATCACATACAAATGGTTTTTCATTGGTATGTATTCGTAAATGTTTTTTTAAATTCGTTCTTGTTACAAATGCTTTATTACACAAGTCACATACAAAACATTTATCTTTTCCATGAGTTCGTAAATGTGCATTCAAATTCGATTTGTCAGAAAACGCTTTATCACACATATTACATCCAAACGGTTTCTCTTTCGTATGCGTCCGCAAATGTTTATCTAAACTTGATTTGTTAGAAAACATTTTGCTACATACATCACATGTATAATGTTTCTTATTCACATGCGTTTGTAAAGGCACTTCTAAATGAGATCCCTTAGGAAAAGCTTTATTGCAAATATCGTTTGAAGGCGATATTTCTATCGCATGCGTCTGCAAATGATGCTTTAAACTTCGTTTCTGAGAAAAAGTCTTACTGCAAATGGAACAAGCATAAGGTTTCTCATTTGTATGTGTCCGTAAATGTGTATTTAAAGCAGTTTTGTCATAAAATGTTTTATTACACATATCACATATAAATGGTTTTTCATTGGTATGTATTCGTAAGTGTTTATTTAAATTCGTTTTTGCTAAAAATGCTTTATTACAAAAGTCACATACAAAGCATTTGTCTTTCGTATGAGTTCGTAAATGTGAATTCAAATTCGATTTGTCAGAAAAAGCTTTATCACACATATTGCATGCAAACGGTTTCTCTTTCGTATGCGTCCGCAAATGTTTATCTAAATGTGATTTGTTAGAAAACATTTTATTACAAACATTACATGAATGATGCTTCTTATTCACATACGTTTGTAATGGTGCCTCTAAAAGAGATACGTCAGAAGAAGCTTTATTGCAAATATCGTTTGAATATGGCTTTTCTATCATATGAGGATGCAAATGTTTCTTTAAACTTCGATTCTGAGAAAAAGTTTTATTGCAAATAGAACAAGCATAAGGTTTCTCTTTTGTATGTGTCCGTAAATGTGTATTTAAAGCTGATTTGTCATAAAATGCTTTATTACATATATCACATACAAATGGTTTTTCGTTTGTATGCGTTCGTAAATGTTTTTTCAAATTCGCTCTTGCTAAAAATGCTTTATTACACAAATCACATACAAAGTTTTTGTCTTTTGCATGAGTTCGTGAATGTGCATACAAATTCGATTTGTCAGAAAACGCTCTATCACACATATTGCATGCAAACGGTTTCTCTTTTGTATGTGTCCGCAAATGTTTATCTAAAATTGATTTTTTAAAGAACTTTTTATTACATATATCACAAGCATGCTTTTTTTCTTTTCTACGAGCCAAAAGATCTACCTCGAAATTTTGCTGTTGAGAAAATGATTGACTATGTAAACTAGAGACGTATGGTGATTCCATTATGAAAGTAAAATAAAATGTATATATATAATTAATAAACAATTAGTTTTGAGTATATATTAATTCATTAGCCATAAAATCTTCAACTTCAATTTAATTTCAATTAGTAAAAGTACATTTTAAAAAATCATTCACTCTAACGTTCTAACTGCACTGATATTTTTTCTCCCAGTGCACATGAAAATTTTCTCTTTGTACAGATAAAATAACTTTTAAAATCTAAGAGTTAAGGTACTACTTTATTACACAAGTTTAAAAGCTTTAGATGAATTGCTATTTTATGGTGCTGAATTATTCATCCATAGCAGCTTCTATTGCAATCTAGGATTGTAGGGCATAGAATTCTGTACATCTCTCCACCCAACTGTCGTTCGTTCGACTGCATCCACTATTATCTTCAGAATACACTTCGAAATTATACCATTCACTAAGATTTTCGACAATGCAACGGCGATTCTAAAATAGCATAAAACAAATTTTAAAAATTTCATACATCGAACTATAGGAAATTAACAAACTCATGTAAAAATTAAAACAGAATTACTAAATAATAATGAGATTCAGGGCCTGACTAAGGCAGGGGCATACGGGGCAGTTGCCCCGAGCATCCGCATAATTGGGGGGGGGGCATTCCGAATATAAATATTTTACGTACCCTTCTTTGATGAATCTTCCTCATTACTAAAGTAGTGAAGCAGATGGGGACCCCAGAGAAGTTTTTGCCTCTGGCCCCAACTAGGCTAAGTCGGGCCCTGATGAGATTAACGATTGCATGCAGATCGATTAAAAAAAGAATGCTCCAACTTAAAAATATTGCACTTCCATAACAAACCAAATTCCCAGATAGCACATTTAACCTATAAAAAATATGGAAGTATGTAGCCATTTTTTATTTCATTAAAATTTGCCTACTCTGTTGGCCTATGTTCCCTTCTAATATTAAATGCTCTTATAAATTATAAAACGGCAGATGGAATTATATATAACACTAGCTGACCCGGCAAATGTTGATCTGCCATATAAATTATTTCTAGTGAATATTTTGGTTTTTAAGGCAACCAGGGACCTTTAAAATTACTTTTTGTGATTTTCATCTTAGCTATTTAAAATTTTACAGGCATTAAGACTAACACTATAGAAGATGATGCACAGAACTTTAAAGCCTTATGTTAATTTATTTATGAGTTAGGGGGGGTTATATAATATAATATTAGCGATAAATAATGTTAATGAAAAATGTTCCAGACGCTCCAAATTGATTCGAAAGCGCTCCAATTTTTTACAATTACTTACTCTAACACTTTTGAAACAAGAGTTGGGAATAATCTTGAAGTTTGCGTACGAAATATCAAAATTAACCAAAGTAATACCTCATAATTATTTAAACATTTTTTAAAAAATCAGTAGTTTTAAGTGATTACATTGGTTAATTTTGATATTCCGTACGCAAACTTCAAGATTATTCCCAACTTTTGTATCAAAAGGGTTAGAGTAAGTAATTGTAAAAAATTGGAGCGCTTTCGAATAAATTTGGAGCGATTGGAACATTTTTCATTGTTGTTATTTATCGTTAATATTATGTTAACCCCCCTAACTCATAATCAAATTAACATAATGTTTTAAAATTTTGTTTGTCATCTTTTATAGTGTTAGTCTTAATGTCTATAAAATTTCAAATTGCTAAGTTGAGAATTGCAAAAAGTCATTTTAAATGTCCCTGGTTGCCTTAATTAAAAAATAACGAATCTATTGTAAGTGTGTGGGGAATGGGATCTATGACCGAAAGAATAAATGAGGCGCTGTAGATGACAGTCGCCGATAAAAACAAAAATCCCCCAACCATTCATTTTCTCAATACAATGTATTTCATTAACGCAACGAACATATACATATTGTTTGATATCTTAAAAGTAAAACGTAAAGTGAAAAAAGTAATATATTTTAGAAAGTGTCATTAGCGCTCAAGCCTTAAAAGGGGTACGGCATAACTTTTATCTTTGTAAGTAAAATTTGGCGATTTTACGATGTGCGCCATATGGTAATCAATCACTGTCAAACGGTGAATGAAACTCCATGTCTGATAACGGAAAAAGGCTTCCGTGGGGAAAATGCTAATGACCCTCGCAGCGTTTCAAACGAGTGATAAAAGTGATAAGTAGAGTGAGTGAAATTTGCTTTAAAAATTTATTATGAAGGGACATGTTCATAATTTTCCTACAGTGAAGACATTTCTAAATATTATAATTTTGATGCACATAATACAAATTTAATCTATTAAAGTAAATTATAATTTTTAGTTTTAGGAGGATTTAATATGTCTTCAAGTTTAATTTTATTTAACAAAATAAAAAAAAATACATAAAAAGTTTTTTTTTAATTCAAATTTAAATGGATATCAATAATGTTTAGTTCTTTCACTATGTTTGTATATATATTCTACAAACGGAATATATGACTAATGTATTTATTTAAACTTGAAATGAGTTAATGTATTTTTTTACGTTAAATCAGTTCATATAAGTTATCTTTATTTTGCAAAATAATAAGCGCTTCGGCTAAAATAAATTATAAGAATCATATTTATAATTTCAAAAAACCGCTACTGGTTAATTCTCAGGGGGGGACATATTTTCAATTAGAATGTGTTGATAATTACTGAAATTCCTTCAAATCTGAAATACATTACTTCACTTCCAAGCTCATATTTACTGTTAGATTTAACTATATATAATCTAATGTACCACAAACTAACGGAAAAAAGCTTCCGTGGGGAAAATGCTAATGACCCTCGCCGCGTTTCAAACGAGTGATAAAAGTAATAAATAGATTGAGTGACATTTGCTTTAAAAATTTATTATGAAGGAGCAGGTTTATAATTTTCCTACAGTGAAGACATTTATAAAAATTATAATTTTGAAGCACAAAATACAAATTTAATCTATTAAAGTTAATTATAATTTTTGGTTTTAGGAGGATTTAATCTTTATATGGCTTAAAGTTTAATTTTATCGAACCAAATGAAAATAAATGCATATTAAGTTTTTTTAAATTCAAATTTAAATAGATATCAATGCAGAAATTAGTGAGCAATTTTATGCATCCAGTATTTTCAAAGACTACAACTTCCCCATCAACTATATCCAACAACTGGTCAGAGAATGTGTCAGCAGATAGATTAGTGACATTTGGACGCACAAGCTTATTTTTAGCTGAACTTTTTCAACATTACGCCTCAGTGACGATGATTTCAAGCAAGCGTTGATCTCATCAGTGTACGCAAAAAAATATTTCTGTATAGGAACGCCCTAATTACCTGGCGTTATGCAATATACATTACGACCTGTTCTCATACATACTACATAAAAAAAATTTCATAAAGATCCGACGAGCCGTTTCGAAGGAGTACGAACATAAACACCGTCACACGAGATTTTTGTATAATAGATTTAACAATTCAAAACATCAGAAAGGTGATTTTGAATCCTTTTTTCATGTTTTTGAATGGATCTTATGAATTCCATTTTTGAATAGCTTAAACTGTTAATAAGTGACAAATATTTTGGAGAATTAATGGGAACAGGATTCAAATTAAATACTACATAAATTGCATGATTTTTAGATCATAAAAGTTTATTGAAACTGTAATTTTCGGCCTTTTTCCCGAATTACTGTGTGTGTATATCAGTCAAAACCCAAATTAACTACGTAAAATGCGTTTCAACTAACATCACTACGGATATCCGAAAAACTAGTTAACATGTTTTTGACCAGTATATTCGTCATGGAAAAAGAACATCACTTTGATAATTTTTATTATGCCAGAACATGATGCTGTTTTTGAGATGAGATTTTTGGAGTCAACAAAAATCCGTAGGTGTAAAATAAAAATTTTATTATCTGAAAGAGCATCTAAAAAAATCAGCTCTTAATAACGCGTTGCCATCGCATTTACAAAAGCATCTGATTAAAAAAAAGAGTTAATTACTGCAGCAAATAAAAGCCTAGAAAAATGTCATCTTGAGCACGTGATAATATGAAATGAAATAAATAGAAAATAGGATATTTTTTAAACAATAAATGCGAGACAAAGTTCTTTAGATAATAAAGTGCCTCATTCAAGGAAACAATTAAAGCGAATAAAAATACAATTTAAGTTGCAAGAGCACGTGGCCGTTCAAGAAACTATGTTCTGACATGATATATTGAAATACGCACAGCAGATTTCATTTTAATCTTTTTAAATTCCTAACTAGTTATTCATTATATTTACATAATTTATATGCTTATGGAAATTTAGATGCTCATTTTCCGATGTGGTCGAAACAGTTACGTGGTTAACAAGGGAAAGCGAGGTCTCTGACAGCGATAGCGAGAATTCGTTTTATTCGTGTTTTGTCTGATTTATTAGGCAATACTATTTGTAACTTTAAAAATTATTGTACCGAACTATACTTGGTAAAGCAATTTGAAAAAAGAACCTATTATTGAAGAGAGAAAAAATACTTTTTTGGATATTGTTTAACAAAGTATGGTTTATACAAATTTCTTATTTCTACAAGGCAAACTGCTGTAACACTTACAACTTCAAAGATAATAATTTTTTATACAGAAGAACGATATTTTTTTACAAGAACAGCGGACGAACCCTTAAACCCTTGCACATAAAGGTTACAAGCTATAAAATCTTATGTAATGAATTTCAAATCAAGCACATTAGGGTGCATTAAAGAAAAAGAAAGAAAAAAAAACTTTTTTTCTGGTCATTTTAAAGCAGAAAAATTGAAAATTAATAAAAGTTCTTGAAAATTAATAATAATTCATTAATATTTACTGCTCTCAAAGGAATTAAAAATTATAACAAATGGTAAAAGCTGACAGTTTTTTAATAGCTTTGAAGATTTATTTCCATTAATTTATTAAAGCATTATTTGATAAGAAGTCAACTTCTTAAAAATAATAAAACTTAATCCCTCAAAATCAACCTATAGCTTCCGATTACCCTTTTCCAGCAAATAGCCAAAAACAAGATTATTACTTCTTTCAACTTTAATTCCTATCATCATTAACTTTCACGACATCATAGATTAAATACAGATCGATTTAAATACCCAACAAAAAGTTATTTCAGTTTCTTTTTTAAAAAATTAATAATAAAAAAAACCCCATAAAAATTTATAGTTCTTTGTTCACGGTACTATGTAAGAAAACTAAGTTCCTAAACTAAATTTGATTATCATTTATTAACAAAGAAGAATGATTAGAATACTAAGTCGCAAAAATCAACAAATTTTTACAAAACATATTTCAGATATTCAAACATCTTACCTATTTAAATTCCTTGCATGTCATTTTATTCTTTCATCTCACCAAATGATCTAAGTGAAAATGATTGGGTGTTAATACACTATTTCCTATATATTAATTTAAAAAAAAACAAAAATAAAACTTTTAATTAAAGCCAAAATTACCTTTTCAGTTTTTCATTTGCCATAAAATCACTAAAATGTATTGAAGAATTAAATATTAATGTCAGGATAAATATGTAACAGGGCTAATTCATTCTTTTTCTGAAAACTTATTGGAAACCATGAAGCAATTAATGCTGTGAAAGAATACAATGAATCCCTTTTTTATTTTTCCCTATGATGTTTTTATAGACTTCTGCAACAGAAAAACTCTTCAAAGAATTTTTAAAAATTTTAAAGGAAAGTCACAAAGAAAAAGAAAATCAAGCATTTCAAGTCCTAAATAATTGCAATCTTTTTACTGTGGAAATAAATCCAATTACTTTTATATTTTAGCAATTTTTTTGTTGTTGTTTTAAAGTAAATTAATAAATAATTTTTTCTTCTAACTGGACAGTTGACACATTCATTGATATCACAGCTGTTTCTTCATCACTGAGACATTATATTCATTAATCTAATTTTCAAAAAATCATCTATAAGTCAGAAAATGAAATCCACAACAGATTAGAACCCAGAATCGCACAATTTCAAGAATAGCAAGAGTCAGAAGCATTCTGTAAAGTGTAGAACTGAGCACAGGAATGGTTATGATGACTGAGTTTATACCATTTGGTGTGAAGAAAGTGTAAAATACTGTGCAAAATAAATAAACAAAATTAAAAGATGTTTTAACAGATAATGCTTTTTTTTTAAACATCTTGATGTCTGATGTTATTTTTCTTCTCTATTTTTGGTATTCTTGCTAACATTCTTTACTAACAAATCATTCTATAGTAAATTCTAATACTCCATTTACTAATTCCAAATTATTATAAGTAAGCCATAGAAGTTTAGATTTCTTAATGTAAACTTATACCAAACAAAAATTATCAGAATGTGCAATTTTTTGCTTTGTATGTAACCAAAGGTTAATTTATTATTTATTTCATGGAAAGAGTGCTTTATATAAAGTTTATTCTCCCCCCCCCCTCTTATGGCATTTTCATCATGGAAATGTGATTTTGGTAAAATGTCAGGAGCATATTTTGAGTTTGAAATACAATTTTTAAATGTGGCAATGTTAATTATTCCCCATAATTATAAAATCATTGTTAATGTTAACAATTAACTTTTTGTGATAATAACTACAGTTTAATCAGGTTGACAATATCAATTTATATTGGAATTTATAATAATGAGTAATAACAATAATAATTTAACTGTAAATATCAGATTGAAGCAAAAAGATAATAGAACTGTCCTTCAAAAAACTGCAAGTTGGAATAGAATGGCAATTATTTCCACAGTGAGTGAATTCAAGTGGAAATATGATAAATAGAGAGTAGATGTTTCTAATAATGACAAAAAATTATTTTTAAATTTAAGAATGTTAACAAAGTCTTACATTTTTGAAATGTAGAAATAAACTTCACTCATAAAAATTAATAATGAATTATCAAACTTAATACTTCCATTCCACAATTTTCCATTCTCCTTTCTATACATGGTATTCGAACTCTCAGCCGAAGGCATGGGAATCCATTGCCATACCAATCAGACTATAATCGACTTAACGATTGCTATACATAATTGATCAAAAAATTGTCAGTATGATAGCTAAAAAGAACAAATAAAGCAGCTAAAGTTGGATATACATTCATTAAATACTAGTGTAGATTTGAGTTAAATTTTGAATGAAATTCTTCAATGAAAATTTTGCTTTTTTGTCTATGCTGCAAATAGGATAAATAAATAAACTCAATCATAAGATGGATGAAATCCAAAATATATTGCATTCCTTGGAAATTTTAAAAAGAAAGAATGGCAGAACACTCTCTGTTGAATGGAAAACTTATTTTTATCAGAATAGCACATAATTTGTTCTCTAAAAAACACACACACATAAAATTTTCTAAAAGAACATTAATTGAAATACTTTTGGGGAAAAAAGAAAAACAGAAATAAAGTATTAAAATAAGAAAG
Source organism: Argiope argentata (assembly GCA_026289955.1). Lineage (NCBI taxonomy): Eukaryota > Metazoa > Arthropoda > Arachnida > Araneae > Araneidae > Argiope > Argiope argentata. Next base: position 28,470 of record JAOUZG010041316.1, on the reverse strand, counting down.
GAAATGTGCTTCTATATAAAGTAATAAATAAGCAGTGATGGTAAACAGAAATTATATTAATTGTAGTTGTGTTATGCTTTATAACAGAAGGAAGGGTGCAGTAGCTTCTGTGGATATGGGCCTCTGAGCCCATAGGGCAGAAATCTGACTTCTAATTTATGCACGTCACAAACACGTTTTATGGGGCAAACTTCATTCATGCATTCCATTCATTAAAACACAAATTGTAATTTAGATCTAAAACAGATAATGATCACCTCTGACCTGGTACCCCAAGTGGTATTACTCTCAACATTGAAGACTTTGTGACCACGACAGATTTAACAAGTACCAGCCACCCACTCTGAGAATCTTTGGCTGGTGAGATTCGAACTTGCAACCTAAGGAATACGAAACTACTGCTCTACCAACCAGGCTATAACTGGCCTAATTATATTAAATAATTAACACAATGATTTGAACAAAAGTTAACTCCTCTATCGAATATTATTCCTTTCTTAAAAGCTGAGAATTTATCAAAATTCATAATTTCTATTCAAAAGAAGGTTTGTCTTTTGACAGAAGATAAATATTAAAATATTGCATCACCTAAAATATATCTCCGATTCAAATAATATGTTCATGGTTAGAGCTATCTTTAACACTTAACAATTTGAAAACTTAAAATATGTTATGTTATCATATTCATGCCTAAACAATTTATTCTGCTTCAAACAAACCTTTTCAACGTAAATAATAAAATATTGAACATCTTTTCTGCCATTTTTTTTTCTCAAAATTAAAAAATGTGCATAGAATGACAAGACTTGATTCATAAATATAATTCTGGTATCAGTTGATCAGTTAAATTAAATGCTCAGAATATATTATCATGATTTCATAATGGCTGTTGACAATAGACACCTGTCACCTGCAGTAACATGTAGAAATTAAAACCAATTCACACAACTAAGAATAAATATTAGCCAGAATTAAAAATTAACAGCTGTGCAGGACTTTAGAAGAGCAATGGTCATTATGGTACGGTAACATCCTAAGCTAGTGAAATGAAGAAAATGGACAGAGTTTGAACAGTATTTTAAAATGTCTTGGAATACAAATCTGCAAATATATATTTCTTTTTCGTTTAAATGTATGAATATTTCCCTGGAATTATATATATGTGTAGTTATAAAAAAATTGTAATTATTCAGTCTAATCCTTTTATTTTTTTTTTGTATGTCTAGCCTAATGAGGGGGCACCCTAATGAGTTTAGTCAGAAACAGTCAGTATTCTCAAATGATAGTCGCAAAAAATAATATAAAAAAGTTTTTCTTCAAATTCTAATGATTTATTCACTTGAACTTAAACATAACAAGGTGGATCGTTAAAGAAAAAGCAATTAAAAATTTACCTGGATTAAGCTTCAAAAGGAGTTAAATCTTGAAGCAATTTTCCCCAGCTATTTGAGTCGGCCGCCGTATCTCTAATTTGATAACATATTTATTGTGTTGGTCACATCGGTATTGTATCATTCTATGCAGTTACTGAAAGCACAACTTTCATATTCCGTTTCATTCATGCGTCAGAAATATGATCGTGGATCCGAATTTACAGAGTGAATGGCAAAATCCGAATCCGAGCAATTTATAGGTCGGTTTCGATCGATTAGCACCAACCATAACAATAAGCCAGAATGTTGAAGTAAAATGATCTTATCAATGTAGCAGCACAGAGAATGATATTTTTTTCTCTGGTAGCAGCATAGTTGTTATCTCCCACTTTCTATTGAACATATGAGGGGACGAAAATTTTATCTTTTCTATATCTCTCACGGAGATTAAGTACTTGTTTATCCCCTACACCATATTCTCGGGTTTCGATCAATGGTTGCGCGAAATTTTGCTGAAAAATCAGTTACTGAGTCCAACTTTATTACAGCATATGTACAGATTTAACACATTTTGTAGTTAGCATTATTAGCTCAAAGCCTTGTGCGATATCTCCATGATGTTTTTCGATATTCTGAATACCGAAAGCAATATCGTGATAATATCTTAACAAATAAATATTCATAAAATAAATTAACAAAAATTTGCTCTACCAATCAGGAGAAAAAATTATTCTTCATACCGTTAATATTATAGAACTAGTTTTTCATATCGCTGGTCATAAACAAGGTTGATTAGCAGGTCTCGTAAAAGATATAGATACTCCAGTTCGGAATGAACGATTCATCCTATTCTATTTACATTCTAATTCATGTATGATTATCTGACAAAATCGAACTATTCATGTAATGTAAGCCTCAAAAATTCTGCTGTGTCAGCAGGCTTAAAATTGAAACATTTTAATTTATTTCGAAACAAGAATATCAATAATATTTGATTTTTATATGGCTGGTGCATCATGAATTTTGTTTTATTCTGAATCTTTTTATCTTCAGGTATTATTTTTTAAGTGCCATTTATTAATTTTTTTCATAAGAATTACTTTCATATAAACATTTACATGTTACTAATCATAATTAATAATGAAATACTACATTTAATGAATAGTATTATTAAATAATAATTATTTTAAGGATTTTTCACAATTTATGAACTTATTTTATAAAGTGTATACTAAAACTTTAGCGAGATATGATCTTGTTGATTGTTTTACAGATATTGTAATATATAGCATATTGTAATTTTATTGAATTGTTTTTATATGTTTTTATTTATTAGTTTTTTATGTTATGCAATATTATATGTTTGTAATGGAGTGAGTTATATTTATTTTCAATTTAATGGTATCTTGCATATTTTTAATTTTAAATACTGGTAGTATTAAACATTTTAAAAAGGACTTATCTGATAAATTAGAAATTTGGGTGAAATTTTCACGTTTATGAAATGAGCATTCTTCAAATCTGATCCTTCAAACTAAACAAACTTCAGTTTTAAAAATTAAAAACAAATTTGAAATTATATGCCTTTTAGAATATTTTTGGATGGTACTTGTGAATATATATTACACCATTTAAGTTCTTTATGTTTATTTTTTTATAAAACCCAATGATTATATAATTAATACTTATCAATTTTTATTTGTTAAGAAGTCAATCTATATCTCTTAGTTAAAAATTTTTTTTATCAAATTTGTTTTGATTGCAATCATATTACTTAAACTTGAGTGATGAATAAAAAGCATTTTATTAATGATGGGAAATTTGAACAAGAAATATATATGTATATATCATTAATAGAATTTTTTTATTCATTCTCTCAAGTTCAAATAATATGATTACAATCAAAACAAATTTTAAAAAATAAGTTTTTTTACCTAAAAGGTATAGATTTACTTCTTAACTTAAAATTGATAAGCATTGATAACATGATCATTGGGTTAGTTTAAAAAATAACTCTTATATATATATATATAGAGAGAGAGAGAGAGTGAAATAATAGTAGGAATTGAATAAAAGTAGAAAAAGAAGAAGTTTTGACTGAAAATTTGTTTACAGATCTAGAAACTTTCTGCAAGTGATATTATAACTTTGCTTTTTTCTTTCATTTTCTGTAACAAGTTTTGTGAAATCCAATTCTATCAGATTTTATGTTCTAAAATAAAGTTTGTCCTGTTTTATAATGGAGAACCTCTCTGAAAAATCTGTATGCAAAGAATTTCAAAATTATACTATAACTATGGATGCATCTAAATCATAATCCTTCATTTCTATCATAGGTGATTCTAGCCAACAATTTTTAATTCATAGAATTCACTCTCATTTTATGATGAAAATAATTTGTCAACACATTGTTGAAATTTCAGTGAGAGGAAAAAAATTTACTTTTGTTGGCAAATAACTATTTGAACCTTCAAAAAGTGTTTAACAATAAAAACTAACAAGATCAATCACAAGTTAGCTGGTATTTATTATTTTACTGAATTGATTTGCCCAATATGCAAGAAAATAGCATTCTTAATATCCTTATATATATATTTTTTAAATAATGTAAGAACATGATGATGTTTTGGTTAGGAGGTTTTGATTTTTCTGAAATTTAAGGGCAAAAAATATTTTTAAATACTTTCAGCAGTATAGCATTATTATTATGCAAATTTCTTGGACAGCAGATGAGCTTATGCTTCTTTGAGAGCAGATGCATTTTTCAAAGGCTGATGAGGAACTATGTCATCATAGTTTTTATTTCATCTCAAAATCAGTTGAGCTCCAAAATTTTGTTTTCCAGCTAGAAGAATTGAAAACGAAAGTTTTTTAAAAAATTATATATATATATATATATATATATATATATATATATATATATATATTGTAGAGGGATAGACTCAAATAAAGAAATCTCGTGATTGTTTCAAACCAGTTTAAATTAGTTAATGACTTTAAAAATAACTATGTTCTCACATGACAACTTAAAATTTTCAGTTGAAGATTTCATTTTCTTTTTCCATTAATAGTTAATTTCTTAATACAATAGTATTGTTTCAATGTGTTTGGTATGTTTCAAGTTTCTTAATAGTGTGCACACACACACATATATACACATATTTTTAAACCAGGTGAATTATTAATGCATCATACAGGTCATGTTTGACCCTTGTTCATCTCCGCTTTATTTGTATAATATTTTTTTATGTATAAGAATTTTGCTGATATTAATAGGAAGACTAGTTTAGTTTGGATCTTAATTTTCAAAAAGGATTTGTTTCATTTGATTTCAGTTCCTGTTGAAGAACTGTTTTTAACTTCTCTAAAATCTTCATTTTATGAAATATTTATCATAAATAATAATATGATCCAATAATTATTGCTGTACATTTCATTATCGTTGCCAATAAGTGTAATTTTTTCATCTTTCAATGCTCATTCTATAAGCATGCTCCATTTTCAGCTGATATATTGAATTTATTTAAGTGGATTGTTTTTATTATAAATAATGTAGATAAACTATCAAAAATTATATATATATATATATATATATATATACAGTATTTGATCTCAAACTTTTTCTTATTTGTAATGATTTAAAATATTGATTATGCATGAATTTATATTTTCACTAAATTATCCAAGTTTCCAAATGATAATGCAGTAAATTAGAATGTACTGAGCATAGAATTATAGCATTTACAGAGAATAATATAGTTTAGTCTAGATAAAGGAGCTTCAACTTATTTGTTTGAAATGACAAAATGTCATGGTAAACTTACATGCCATTAAGATTCTACAAGAGAGAATATGTTTTGATAATTCCCTCAACTTCTAATTATTATATTCTTTTTTTTCTCCTTTCTTTCTTTCTTCCTGTTTTTCCCCTCTTCTTTTTTCTTTTTTTTAGTAAGAAAATTACATATTTATATTTTTCTGATTTAAAAAATCTCTTAAATAAATTGGGAGGGGGGATATTTTCTTAAATTGCAACATTTAGTGATTATTATAATTTTCAACAGTAACTGAATAGATTCACCAAATTTTAAAAATAATTGTTAATTTATTGTAAACAAAAATATTGCCATTATTTACATGCATAAATATGTGTCTGGAAACATTTTCTTCCCAACTGTTTAATTTTCCAATGACTCATTGATTGCTTTTCTTTCATATTTTTTAAATATTTGTGATGATTGTCTTTGCCAGATTTATTATTTTAATTTAAGAATAAGTGTCATTTAGTGTTAATTTGTTTGAATACTAAATTTATTGCAGAATACTTCTTTCTCAAAAACAATTTTGTACAAAAAAAATTGTGTCCAAATTTACAATACTAGTTTATTTAAGAAAAAATCATTTGGATCACCAAAACATCATGGAAAATTACTATTTGTATTTAAATTCAAGATTACTTTTAAGATTTATCAAAAAGAAGTTTGCAAGTAAAAAAATTATATGTTGTTAATCGTATATATGAGCAATTCTACTCTAATGGTGATTATGTTTGTGAAGAAAGTAGTGTTACATTGGTAGAAAGTTCATTATTAAAATTTCAAAAAATAAAATTTAAATAGCTATCAAAAGACTAGCAAATAAATAATCTTTCATATGTTTGTGTACTAGATTCAAAAGAAGCTAAAAACATTAAAAAAACCCGAGCAAGCATAAAAAGAGAAGGTCTAAATGAGCTCGATCAGAAGAGCCTACATAATATTCCACAGCAACAGTATCATTGAAATATAACTACTAAATAATAATACAATTTACCAAAAACAAGCAGTTTTAAATTTCAAAATAGAAAAATAAATGAAAATAAAATCAAAGGGAAAATATCAGTAAACAAATTAAAAAATAAATAAACAGAAAAATAAATATATACAGTTGCTCAGTCTCAGGTAGAATGACTAGAAACAAAAGTCTAGATAAAGGTCCCCCCCCCCCCAAATTCCTATAATTACTTCACACTCTCCATATATATAAGTACCACTCAAGTTCAAGTACATTTTTTAAAACTTTTAATGGATTTTAATACAGTTTTCCCAAATATTAATTAATTTTTTTAAATAAAAAACATGAAAAATTTCAGAATATTTATTTTCTTCAGGTAACTTTTACTTGTTTTTCACTATTTTTTTCAATTCCTACTATTAGCTCACACTCTCTTTCTATATGTATATATATATAAAATTTTGAATCGTTAATGAAATATTTTTCTTTCATCCAATCAAGTTCAAGTAAATTTTTTAAAACTTGTAGTGAATGATATTTGATGTTAATATATTTTTTTAAATATCAATTCATTAATTGTTTATTAATTAATTAAAAACTAACTTTCTCGCCAAAAATCTTCATTCTCCCACCTTCAAATATGTAACGAATTCAGTATGTCCCCCCCCCCCCCACATACACGCTAATGAGGTTAGGCTTAACATGTTTTCGGCCGATTATTTCAAACGATTCAGTTTATTTTCTAAATGTTTGATGCATTTAAAACTAAACGCTGTTAATTAATCGATTTTTCGAATTCATTTTGAAGTACTGTAGAATTAAATAACACAGGATAAAGAATAAAAATTTCTAATCTGTATTGCATTGCCTCCTCCTGGCGTAGAGAATACACACATTTTGCGTTGCCTCAATTGGCGTTGAAAATGCAACGCTATTATAATTTTTTGATCATTTATTTATAGTAATTATAATTACTAGACCGGGCTGGTAGGGCGTTGGATTCGCATCCCTTGGGCTGCGAGTTCAAACCCGCTAGCCGAAATGTGTTGTGGACGTTATATCTGATGTGTTCACAAAGTCCTCCATGTCGAAAATAATACCACTATGTATACTGGATCAGAGGTGATCGTTCTCTGTTCTAGATCTAAATTACGATTTGTGGATGAATGAATGAAATGCATGAATGAAGTCAACCCCGTAAAAAAGATTTATAACGTGTGTGAGCTAGAAGTGAGACTTCTGTCCTCGGGTGCTCAGGGGTCCATACTCTCAGAAGCTACTGCACCCCTTCTTCCCGTTGTAAAGCGGGACACGAGAACAATAACAACAGTTGTAATTATTTAATAAAAAGTAATTAAAATAAACTTTTTCTTTGTTAATCTAAGAATCGATATTAAAATTTTTTTTTATTTTTAGTACTTGTTTTTCTTAATCTCACAAGAAACTGTCCACTTTTAACAGTGCTGAATTGTATATATATTTTGGACATTTTTTGTTTCAAATAAAGTTGAAGTGTTATTATATTTTTTGCTAGGTTATTAGTGTCAACCAATTAATTTACTAGGCACATTGGTTGTATTTAATTTCGATTAAATCATTTCTATATAATGATATCCATAATTCCTTTAAATTTCTTTATTCGTGAACCTATCGAATGAAGACTAGTTCTATGATGCTATATCAAAGCACTATTGAAAATGCAAATATACGAGTCATCTACCTTCTTAATTTTGCTGAATTGTAACTTCCTTTAAAAAAAATATTTAAAAAATTACACAAGTATTAAAGAGAACTCTTCTTCATTATCTTTCAAAAATGTGAAGGGGGAAAAAACATGAGATAATTAAAATGATTTGACCTCAGGAAAATAATGTCATCAATACTTGAAAATTAGACAAAGAAATATTTTTTTTAAAAAAATAAAAAATGAAAATGAAATCTGCTATGCATATTTCAATGTATCAGATAAGAACATCATTCACCACGTGCTCGTGCAAATTAATTTATATTTTTATTCATTTTAATTGTTTCATTAAATTATTAATTTTAGTATTGCAAACGATCAAAAAAAACTTTGTCTCGCATCGATTGTTAAAGAAATTATCGCATTTCTTATTTATTTCATTTCATATAATCCTGTGTCCAAAATGACGTTTTTCTAGGCTTTATTTGCTGTAATCATTAACTTATTTTTTTAAAATAAGGGCTTTTGTAAATGCAACGGCAACGCGCTATTAAAAGATGATTTTATGAGATGCTCGTGCAAATAATAAAATTTCAATTTTTCGCGTATGGATTTTTGTAAATGCCAAAAACATCATGTTCTGACATGATTAAAAAAGCAGAAATTCTGGGAAATTTTTAATTGATATAAAATCAATTATTATATTGGTATTATTAAAATAACAATCTTTAAAATTTGGAGATGATGTGCAATTCTTTTTTGTGCAGTCATATTTTCCAAAGATATTGCAGAAATAATGCCAACCAATGTTTCCCGTTAGAGACACATTCCGTCATCAGTAAGAAATGTGCAGTTCCCTCATCATTTCTGTGCCCATCAGAAACCACTCAATATTTTGGAAGCTTTTCATTTTTATTTTTCAGGTATCCCATCTCCCGAGAGATAATCTACAGTGTATATTTCATTATAGTATTTAATTTTTTAGCTGAAGAGGTCGTCAGGAGTGACATAATTTGCTTTTTATTTCTTTTGAAAGTGCACTTTTTCGTAACTGGAAGTTCCTATAAATATATTGCTCCTATCTAATTAAAACATTTGTATGGGACATCAGCATTAAAATAAATAAATAAAAGCAAAAACATCATATTTCTTTAAAAAATATTAAGAAAAAATTTGCTAAGTGATTTTAAATTTCAAATTTTTTAAAAATGGCATTATTTGGGCGTGCCCTTTATTATTATTATTATCATCGTCGGTTGAATAGTTACTATAAAATACTTCAATTTTTATTATTAGCAATCGTGATAGCCTAAAGAAAGCATTTTTAATTCTATATTTTATCTTACAACATTTCAACTGATATACAAAAAAAGTTGGAAACTTACTACTCGTGACTTATCTGACTGATGAATACTCACTTAAATGTAGTTTAGTTATATTAATGTCCCGTTTTAAAGTAACAGTAGGGATATTTTTAGACGGACCTCGAATTTTTGAACCGCGGTGAGATGACGAGGACGACATCTGTGCTGGCACTTCCTTCTCCAAACTTCTGCACCGCACCACCTGGATAACGATTGATCCTGACGAATTTGAAATGCACCTGACTCGCTTATATGAGGGTTCTTCTTTGGAATCGGGTATCGCATCTGAAACTCTCCGGTTCCGTAATCAAGACTTTATCGCCAGGTCATTAAAGAATCACTTTAGTTGCAAAATTATAATTTGTAAACTGTAGTAACTTGGTGTAAGTTATTTTAAGAACGTATTTCATTTGTTTAACAAAAAAAGCAAACAAAATGTTATGTATATATATATATATACCGGGTGTTCAAAAAGTTCCCGTACTCCAAATTTAAAAAAATAACTTTCCATAATTATTTTTCAAGTATATTAAATTTTGCCATACGAGTAATGAAACTATGGATATGCTTGAAGCTTTTTTTCGGCGATCGGCTTATCTCAAAAAATCTTTGGCCTCCTCGATCCCCTGATCTGACCATCCCAGACTTTTTTCTGTGGGGATATTTAAAGAACAAAATTTATGAAGGTGATCCTCAAACAATAGATGATTTGAAAATAGCAATTACCCAAAGGATACAAGAAATCGCTCCTAGCATGTTGAAACGCGTTTCGAAAAACATGCGCAAACGAGTTCACCTTTGTCTGCAAGAAAAGGGAGGATATTTTGAACATTTACTATAAATGTAAGTTGAGTATTTTTTCCTTAGTTATGCTAAAAGTGCTTTTTATCATTGGCATAAAAATAATTCTTTTTAAACATGTTGTTTTTGTAAAATAAATTCACAAATCATCAGTACGGGAACTTTTTGGACACCCTGTGTGTGTGTATATATATATATATATATATATATATATATATATATATATAT
>JAOUZG010041316.1:7816-18147 GCA_026289955.1 Argiope argentata | reverse complement strand
TATATATATATATATATATATATATATATATATATATATATATATTAAAAAATACATATATATTTAGTGAGTGCTCATGCTGCTACTGCTAAAAATGTAGTGTAACATTTAGTGTATAGTGTAACCTATAGTGTAGTGTAACATATAGTGTATAGTGTAATGTATAGTGTAGAGTAACGTATAGTGTAGTGTGACATATAGTGTAACAAAAATATAGTGTAAATTTGCCGATCTACTTTTTTGATCTACTACATTTTTTTTTTCTGGATTATGGTCAAATCTGCTGGCAGAAAAAAAAAATCCTTATTTTTGGAATCCCTGCCTGTGGATGACCCTTGAGAAAATCTTCAGGCCGGATTACCTTTTCTTTACTTTCGTTTCGGTTTTGTTCTCCTTCATTTTTAATTTGATTTCTGTTTCAATTTACTTAGGTTGCTTTGGTCTATATATATCTATATAGTCTTTAAGATGGTTGTATAATGATAAATTGTGTAGAGACATGATGTGATACTGAAATTGAATTTTCTTTTTCTAGATGAGTTTCGAGTGAAGTTTTCATGTAGTGAAGGAATAAAGTTTCTACTTCAAAAGAAAGAAGAATATGATTGTTATTAAGTACATGGTCAATAATTCTTAATGGTCAATTATAGCTCATGTGACTTTACTTCATTTTTTAAAGCAAAAATCTGTTTAAAAAAAAGAAGAAAAAAAAAGAATGGAGGTTTCTGTTCAGATGAATGAAGCAAATTTAGTTAAAGATCTGTCTCATGAAGCATCTGGTATGATACAAATGTTGACAGTCAAACTAGAGCCAATAAGAACCCCAAATGCGATTTATGTGGTGAATTTTTCTTTGGGAAAAGTTGTTCGTGTGAACCCGTTCATAAAGATACCGTGGAAAAGCCTTATTCTTGTGATACATGCGGCAAAAAATTTGCTAAAGAACATCATTTGAATACGCATTTAAGACGTCATAATGTAAAAAACTTTTCTTGTGATAAATGTGGAAAAAATTTTCCCCGCAAATATCGCTTAAATGCTCATTATCGGATTCATAACGAAAAACGCTTTTCATGTGATACATGTGGTAAATTATTTCTTATGAAAGGTGGTTTGAATATACATAAACGTATCCACACTGGTGAAAAGCCTTATTCTTGTCATATATGTAGTAAAGCTTTTCCTGCAAAAAATTCTCTAAAAATGCATTGTCAAACTCATTCGAATGAAAAGCCATATTCTTGTATTGTATGTGGAAAAGAGTTTTCTTTAAAACAGTGTTTGAACAGACATTATCTTATCCATACTGATGAAAAACCTTATTCCTGTGACATTTGCAATAAAAGTTTTTCTATTAAACGATCTTTAACTGGGCATTATATAACTCATAACAGTGAAAAGCCCTATTCTTGTGATGTATGCAATCTAAGGTTTAATACTAAAAGTCAACTGAAAGTGCATTATCGAAGACATACAGAATGAAAAACCAATTCTGCGATGTATGTAATAAAAATTTTAATTATAAATGTAATTGGAATGCTGTTAAAGTCATACAAATGGGAAACCAATTTCTTAACGTTGCTTTAATGAAAAATTTTCTTCGAAAAATAATTTCATTTGTTTCACTGAAAGAGTACATTTAGTACTCTAAATCTCAAATTTCTACTCAGAAAACTGATTGTACTCAATATTCCCACACATAAATAAAGCAAATAAGTATTTTGCTTGTATGCTTATGCACGTAAAGATATTTTCTTTATGATATAAATAATTCTCTTGCGGAATTCAGTTAACTAAAGTTGTTTTTAAGCACAGTACAAGACAAGGGCATTCATAGCCTTAGACAAAAAAAATGAAGCTCCTCCCCCAATATTCACTCACATATTCGCTAGCATATAAAACAAAATTTGCTATAAAATTGATCTTTCTTATGAAAGAAGTCTTTCATAATAAGAAAATCAGTTTTTAAGTTTCATGAGAGAAAAAAAAGTGGTTCTGAAGTTATATTTTAAACTGTAATCATTCATTAACTTTTGTAATTATACATTTATAGTTAAATTTATTATATGTTAGAGGTTATTATATATATAAAGCTTATATTAATAAAAATATATTTATTTTATTTTATTTGTTGTTTTTTACTTGCAATTGAGTTAGAGGTTAATTATATAGAGAGAGGTTATATTAATAAAAAAATTTATTTTATTTATTGCTTTTTACTTGCAATTGAGTTAGATGTTAATTATATAGAGAGAGATTATATTAATAAAAAAATATTTTTATTTTATTTATTACTTTTCACTTGCAATTCAGTTAGAGGTTAATGATATATATAGAGGTTATATTAATAATAAAAAATATTTTTATTTTATTTATTGCTTTCCACTTGCAAATGTTTGAAATAGTGTACTGAATAGTGATGTGCATTTGTGTTCCAAAATTTGAACAGGTACGGTACTGTGTAAATTATTTGGGACAAATACAAAGAAGTTCACATATGTTGTTTAATTAATATAGGTTCCGGTATATGTATGGTATAGCATTCTAGTGGTTAATATGTCCTTCTCTAGCTTTAATGAAATTCTGTACATATTTTGATATGGATTCCACTAATTTATAACATAACTTTTGGATATCATCGTCACGAAACCAACTTTCATGGCATTCTCAATGATATTTCTTTTATTTGTGTTGTCCATTTTATACACGCGTCTCTTTACAAGGCACCACAAATTTACGAAGGAATTTGCATCTGAAAAATTACTAGACCAATCTAAAACTTTTTTTTAATTCTTTGCCATCTTTCAATTATGGCGTTTAGCAAGATTGTGTTGAAAGATACCAATACCACCAGTGAATATTTACATCAGAGGCCCAATTTTTTTCATCTAATATTGAAATGTATTTCACTATTCCTTCAATTGTTGCTAAGCTGCCAGGTCCTCCAGATTTAAAGTAACTGCAAAACATCTGCTTCTGAGGGTGCTTAACTGCTTGATTGAGATGTTCTCTGATGGGTTCTTCAGCACTTCATCCGACAAGTGTTGATCCAATTCCTTGCATAAAATTGCGTTTTGTCTCTGAATACAACCTTATTCCAGTCTTGTGCAGTCCAGTATTGATATTTCTTGCCAAGTACAAGCGTTTTCTCTTCATTGCAGGTGTTGGCAACGATATTTTGACTGGTGTTCTTATCCATCTCCCTGCTTCAATAAGTCTGCATCGTTCTATCGATGAATCAATGTTCACATCAGTAGCTAATAATTTCTCTACAAGATGTGTACTTATTTTGAAAGGATACATTTTACTATTTGGTAATAGAAATTTATCTACCCGAGGTGGTGTCTTGCATTTGCGTCTACATTTATTCTTTCGTTTTGGAGAAACTGTCCCAAACGTCATTTGCCGATTAATATCCTAGATCCATCTGGGTCCTGGGGTCTTGATTTCTGTCATAAGATCTGCACTTTTGAGGGACTTTTTAAGTTATAATTTTGATTGATTTTCCCAAGGGGAATTCTGGTCTCAACTATTGTAGGTCTTGAAGAGATCTTGGTATTTATGAATATGGTTTACTATGGAGTTGATTTTGCCGCGTGAAAGGGTATTCGATGCAACTCTCCTGTACCATTCTTCTTCGAGACTTCTTTCTGGCTTTCTCATGTGCCATGAGAGAGTGAGTAGGCATTCTGTGGCATAGTGAATTGGGGATCCAATTTCCCCACAGCTACAGCAAGGAGAGTTGGCTAGATGGAATATGTGTAGGTATGTCGGGAATGGGCCGTGTCCAGTGAAGAAAAGGACATTCGCTCTGTTCCAGTTGACAGCGTAGAGAGAACCTTTCGGTAATAAGTGGAACGGCCTGTTTCGCCTTCTTCCCATTCTTTTTGTCATCTTGTCATCATATCGGTTTGGAGGATATTCTTCAGAAGAGATCCTGGATACAACGAATTTTTTGACCAACTGTTGCAGCAATATCCCCCGCAGTGATAGATGTCATAGAATGCTGACTTAAGGGTAACAATTCTGTTTTTTTTCTGGAAGTGATATCTATTTTTTTTACTTGTTAGAATAAAACATCGCGCTGAGTCGACCATTTCTTTTAACAGCTGAAACACTACTGAAGGTAAAATGCTCTACAAGTAATGATAACGTGGACAAAACAGTTTTTACTAGTAAACGTCAACTACTTTTTGTAAGAAAATACTATTGAAACTGGTTTGAGGGAGAAAATTTTCAAGAAAGATTATTAAAAAATGAAGTTTGTTCAATTAGTTTGCACTATATTGTATATTATCAGCTACAATTCTAAAAGACATTCGTTTCAAAGCCAACTAAGTGTTTTTAACTGTTTGTTTTACTATCATTAAAACAAATTCCAAAAATTAGATTTATATTTTCAGTGCATGTTTTAAATACATGAAGATAAAATTATGATGATGATTCTCAGAATTTCACTATTACCGTTCAGAAATGTAATTATTTCAAAAAGATGTGATAAATGTACTATTTTAATAAATTATGTAATGTTTATGTTCAAAGTGTACTTTTTTTATTCTCTGTATTGAATTTTTGTTTGACCCAATTGCAGTACTGAATTCTTTATTATTCAATAATTTTGCAGATGCATAACCGAAAATAAGAAACTTGAATAAAGATTCAATTTATTTCAACTTAGAAGGAATAGTTGGGACTCGGAGATGATCAGTGACTTAGAGACGGGTTTATGTATAAAACACGCTACAAGAGCAAAATGATATATATATATATATATATATATATATATATATATATGGACTTTTTTCACCGTTAATAAAATACTTTTTAATCATCCAATCAAGTTCAGGTAAATTTTTTTTAAACTTATAGTATCAAATATTAATTCATTAATTTTTTATTAATTAATTAAAAGACTTTCTCGTCAGAAATCTTCATTTCACCACCGCCAAATAAGTAACGAATTCAGCTTTTTTTCCGCACTTTAATGAGGTTTGGCTTAACATGTTTTCGGCCGATTATTTTAAATGATTCTGAGTATTTTTATAATGTTTGACGCATTTAAAACTAAGCATTGTTAATGAATCGATTTTTCCGATTCACTTTGAAGAGCTTTGAATTAAAATAAAACAGAATAAAGGAAATTAAAAAAAATTAATCTGTATTGCGTTCCCCCCTTGTGAAGAAAAATCACGCATTTTGCTTTGTCACAATTAGCTTCGAATCCTCAATCGGCGTTGAGAATTCAACGCTAGTATAATTTTCTGATCAATTATTTATAGTGATTGTAATTGTCAGTCTGGGATAGTCTGGTTGGTTTCGCATCCCTTGGGCTGCAAGTTCGAACCCATATATAGAATGAAAAATGCCAGAAAATTTGCTCTCTTTTTCCGCATAATATTGTATCATATTTATATGCCTATTTATTTTAACCTGAATTATTTAATAAAAATTAACTAAAATTAAAATTTTTTTGTTAACCTTAGTAGGAATTGATTTCAAAAAATTGTTTTTTATATTACTTGTTTTTACTTGTATAGACTTAGGAAAGGTGAAATTAGGTGTTGAAAGAAATGCAGACCGCCCGATGCAATTGATCTAAATTTGATGCATATCTAAACTTCAGATGAAAAAAATGTGTACCAAATTTTATTCATCTAGCTCTTTCCTTTTGTAGTTATAGTGTTTATTTGTACTGGGACAACTAAATAGAGATTTTCTTTAAATGGATTTCTTTGAAAATATGATAGAAGTCTACAATTTTAGAGTAAAATACATATACCAGAATTTATTCGTTTAACTTAAGACAATTTTTCAATAATTGTATCCTCAGAAGAAAAGACGCACTTTATTCCAGAAATATGTTACAGACTCGAGAGATCTGAAGGGTAGAGATCTGTCAAAATGTCACGCCCGATTTTTTTAAAAGTGATAACAGTAATTTTTCTTCATGTACTCTATATATAAGTTAGTAAATGGTTGGTTATAATCTTTGTGTAAAAATCGAAATAAAACTTCTCAAAATACTCTCATAAGATCTTTTTTAATAATTGTTGTTACTGATGGCACTTGTAATGGACAAACGCGGCGGCTTTCGGTGATTTTAAGCCGAATGAGCGTCTCTTCTTTTTGAAGCAGCGCCAACTAGAGCCAAGAGTACGACTTTTGCTACATATTCATCACAATCGCTTGCACAGCCCTCTTTTGAAGGAGAACACATTCAACACCTTACAGATAGAACACAGAAGAAGAAGAACCATACCCGAGCCTTTTAATAGCTTTGACGTTGTATCGAGTGATCAAGGGCAAAAGTCAAGTGCATGACCAAAGTTATATCTTTTTCTCTTGCAATATTCAAAATGACATCGAAAGGTTATATAATTACTTTTTTTCGTTTTTATTTGTTTTATTACAATATTAACAACCTTATTAAATTTATTACATTTATAAATACGATTATACTTCCTAATTTTATATGATTAAAATATTTCTTTTTGTAACTTAAATGGAAGAAGATCGATCCATTCAAGGATTTACAAAATTTGTCTATATGTTTGGTGATTAATAAATTCTCCTACGGAAGATAATCAAGAGTTTTGCAAAAATTTAATAATATAATTAATTATTAATTTTCATGTAAGAACTTGCTAGTTTCTTTAGAATGCTTTAGTCAGGTCAAAACAAAAATAATTTTAAAAGAGTAGCAATGGTGCATACATCCGATAAGTTAGGTCAATTGTTCCATTTATAAAACAAGCTTCCATCTCTTTCAACATCACTGTAACCGCATTATCTCGTAATAATTCTACCCCCCCCCCCAAAAAAAAATTAAAAGGCACTGAATTAAAGCTGTTAGTATTGATTTTTTGTAACTAAGCATAATGTACTTTCATCTCATATTTACAGCAAACGTCATAACAGAAATAATTTTTTTTAAAAAAAACTAATATCTCAAAAAATGAACTTAAACCTTACTAAAAAAATAAATGTGTGTAATCAAAACTGGTAATTGATTTTTTTTTTACTATAAAAATATCAATATCTTTTTTATATAATTTTTAGTTAGTAATTTAGTTACTAGTTAGTTAAATTGTTTTATGAAAACATAACATAACGCCATCCTGTGTCCCCGGTGCCTATAACGCTAAGTTATCTAGCTGAACACCAGATGGGAGAGAGAGAGAGAGGGAGATATAAAGGAAAAAAATTGTTAAAGGGAAAAAAGAGACGATACAGCATTCAGGGATTTCCAGAGAGAATGCTATTGGTGTCAAATCTTACACGAATCTGTTCACTTTTTTCTGAAGTTATAACTGGATAGAGGGGACAAGAATACTGAAACAAATGGTGATTATGGGTTGAACTCACAGGGGAATTAGATTACCAACTAAAAAAGGGGGGATTGACAAATGAAATTGTGAACATATGTATGGCAAATAAACAATCACTATAGAGTCAGAAATACGTAGCATCCATATTTTACGAAAACATACTCACCAAGGAATATACATAAAATTGATATATTGATCGACAAAATATAACATGATGCAAAAATTTTATTTTTAAAAAATCGTATTTTATATGAAATATTTCTTTTCCGGATACTAGCTTATATTTTGTCGATAAAAACTCGTCAATGTTACCATTATATGTAGATAGAATTCAAGGTTTCGCAACTCTGTTGAATGCATAAAAGTCTAAAGGAACATCTTTATTGTTGGACCTGTATAATGAAACAACA
Source organism: Argiope argentata (assembly GCA_026289955.1). NCBI lineage: Eukaryota > Metazoa > Arthropoda > Arachnida > Araneae > Araneidae > Argiope > Argiope argentata. Next base: position 10,409 of record JAOUZG010041316.1, on the reverse strand, counting down.
TCAGCATAATTTCGTATTTTCTTTTCCTGGAATCTTTATTAAACACTTAGTTAATCCTTCAAAGATAGTTTTCCCTTGATTTGAAAGAGGATTAACGAGTATCCGAAATTAATTTTCAGAAAAATATCTGCAAATTCTTGCATAGAAAAGAGAATATAACACAATATCTTTTTATCAAGGGATTTAATGCACTTTATTGCTTTATGTGAAGGGAAATTAACTATATAATTTAAAACATACTTTTAAAAGAATAGTAATTAAACTTACAAAGATTTTATGACTCTCACTTTTAATTGAAGAGAATTCAATTATTTAGATTTTAACTTCTTCCCTTTTTAAAATTTTCGAGAACTGTAAGAAAATTTTAAATTCTTCATATATTTTTTAATTGTCTTCCCCTCTTTTTGCTATCACCAGTAAATGACACATTTTACATATTAACGGAACCGTGAGATTCTTGTGTTCTTTATGTCATCAAGTAAGAATTTCAGACGATAATAATAATAGACTAATAATCTCATTCAGTGTTTAGAATGTTCATTTACAGATTATTCCCCCTTTCATGTGTTGTCCTGATTTTTTTAAATAAATTTTTAGTTCGATTTTTTTTCTTTTTAAAAATATTTCGTTGCTGATATAAATGGTGAATGCAAACACCTGATTAATTCTTCCTCAGAACTGTACGAAAAGAATCTGATAAATAAAATTATTGCTACATCGTGAGACCTCTCTTTCAGTTACCTGATACAATTAGCTTCACATTTTAGTATAATAAATATAAAAATTAAAATATGCAAGATAATAGTTTTGCATAACATTTTTAAAGTAATAATGAAAGTTATTGGCATTCATTAATGTTTTGCTTCAGTAACTTTTTGAGAATAATAATTGTTTATATAATGTGACTCATGATTATCGGGATGGCCTGATTGGTAGAGCGTTGAACTCTTACTCCTTAGATTACGGGTTCGAAACTTACCGGCCAAAACAATCCCTGAGTGTGTGGCGATTGGCGCTCGTTAAATCTGTTGGTGGTCGCTAAGTCCTCCATATCGAGAGTAATATCACTAGGGGTACTGGGTCAGAGGTGATCGTTCTCTGTTCCAGGTCTAAATTGCGATCTGAGATGTATGATTGAATTTGCATGAATGTACGAGTGTGTAGCTAAGTCGTACTCTTGGCCCTAGATGGCGCTACTTGTACAACAAGAGACGTATATATCCGGCTTAAAATCTGCTGATGTATCAGCGGGGCTTGTCCATGGCAAGTGCCATAAGTAACAACAACAACAACATCGGTGAAAAAGAATATATATACTATACAAAAGAATCGGATAAAAGAATGTTTATATACATTTTTTTATTTATAACTTCACGTTTAATTCGTATAAATGTTGTAATAATTAAGTGAACAAGAGGAAGCAGATAAGAATTACTCTTGACAATGGAGTAGGTACTAACCAAATTTTTTAAAAAATGAATTTGGTTAATAATTATTTTTTTAAATAAAATGCTTTCGGCTCCTCTCAAAACGACCCTCTCCATATACTAAGAGATTAATTAAATTAAGATAGAGATTCGATTAATTTAATTGATGATAGAGATTCGGTTAATTTAATAGATGATAGAGATTCGATTAATTTAATTGATGATAGAGATTAGATTAATTTAATTGATGATAGAAATTAGATTGATTTAATTGATGATAGAGATTAATTAAATTCTTGAAAACAGATTCCGAAATTTTATCATTTTAATGGTATAGTATATATTAATTCGTGAAAGGTATCGTTAACAGATAAAGCCTTTAATACAAACTTTCCATCAACGAATTTCAATCAAACCTGGTTAACGCTTTATTGTTACATAAAGTGTGATTTCGGTAGTTTCCAAACAGGCGTTTTACCGACATGAAAGATCTAAATTGTGGCTAAATAAGTAGGCAAAAACGAAATGAGTAAATGAAAAACTGAAAATCATTCTGAATTAAAGGGAATTATGCAGTTTATAAAACATAAATTTCAATCATGCACCCATAGTTTCCCAAATTTGCTTTTTCGCTCCATGTTCAACAATATTATTATGATAAATCAAGCAGACATTGGTTATATACCACGCCGAATTCAAGAAATTTTACATTTTTGATGACCGAACGCAAAGGATCAAAATTCAGAACTAAGATTATTTTTTATCGAAACAATTCTAAAAAATAAAGCATAAAATGGTAAAATTTAGAAACATCTTTTTGTCTCTTCTATGAGCAAATCGTAAGCAGGAAATTTGAGAGTTGGGCGAATGAAGATTGAAAAGAAAATTTCTACTTTTGTGAACTGTGAAGAGAGCAACATGGTTTAAAAATACTATTTCAGGCACTTGTTTTATATAGAAAAACGAGCAAGTTTGTGTGATTTATTAAATTTTCCTAGATATGCACAACCACGTTCCCGTTGTATCTTGGAATTAGAAAATCTTTAAAGAATAATATTTGGAAATTGGTAAATAATTCTAAAAGTTAGGTGCTCCTTTCGCTTCCGTTCCAATAGTTAATAAGATGTTAGAAGTATAGATGGCAATATATATATATATATATATAT
>JAOUZG010041311.1:0-15543 GCA_026289955.1 Argiope argentata | reverse complement strand
CGGAATACATCCTCTCTTCTCCAATTCAAAAATTAACCTAGAATTGATCATGCGTTCCATTGTCTTGCACAAACAACTTGTGACTGCTATGGGTCTGTAGTGGAGAGGGTTAGAAGAGTCCTTATCGGGTTTAAGGATGGGAATCACAATAGCCTCATGCCATTGTGAGGGGAATTTTTGCTCAACCCATATGCGATTAAATAAAAATAACAGATTGGAAATGGATGTGTTAGACAGATGGCGGATCATACTATAAGTGATTCCATCCGGGCCAGGACTTGCATCGTGTGCTTTAGACAAAGCTGAAATCAATTCATGCATTTTGAACTCATAATTGTATGGAAGGGATTTATGTGTAGAAAACCGCAAGCTCTTTCTTTCCGCGCGATTCTTTATAGCCACGAAACTAGGTTGGTACGAACCAGCATCGGAAACCTGAGCAAAAGCCTGCCCTAGAGTATTTGCAACATCAGCAGGAGATGATACCGTCCCAATTCCTGTTTTCAAAACTGGAAAAGAAAATTCACTATAAATTCCGTTTGCGGCTTTAACTCTCTTCCAAAGCAATTTACTAGATGTTGAGGATGTAATTGTTGATATGAAGCGTGTCCAAGATTCTCTCTGGCTTAGACGGCGAATTCGCCGTGCATTAGCTCTGGCAAGTTTAAAAGCGATCAGATTTTCAGTAGATGGATACCTACGAAAAATATTCCATCTTTTCTTCTGTGCCCTGTAACTATCGCGGCAAGCATCATTCCACCATGGTCTTCGAAATTTACGCAAGGATGCTGAATATTTTGGAATGGTGTTGTTAGCTGCATCAATAATGCAATCAGTAACTTTTTGCAACACTTCTGTTATGTCTGTTACTTTAACCATTGCCTCTGTGATCTCTGCCAGTTGCGTAAAAGCATTCCAATTTGCCCGCTGGAATAGATAACGCGAAATGCAAGGTGTTACTCCGCCTCTACCAACGTCGGAAACAATTAATGGAAAGTGATCACTGTTATACAGATCACTTGCAACTGTGAAATTCAGAAATGGTAACAAATCAGGAGAACAAATGGCCAGGTCCAGACTATGGAAGCTACGTGTAGGTTGATGGAAGTACGTTTTCTCATTTTTATTGAGCAGACAGAGACAGTTATTGGTAATGAACTGTTCGATCTGCTGCCCCCGAGAATTTGTACTATCCGAACCCCATAAGGTGCTGTGACCATTAAAGTCACCGAGTATTAAAAAAGGTGAAGGAAGTTGTGCAATTAGATTGTTAAGTTGATGTTGATTAATTACTTCATGTGGTGGCAAATAAATTGAACAGACTGTAACCAGGGTTCTAACATGAACTTGAACTGCCACAGCCTGTAAGGGAGTATGTAATTTAAGAGGTGTACTTGGAAAATGGTTCGAGGTGAAGATACAGACACCTCCAGAATTATGTATTCCTGGGGTTGCATCCTTGCGGACAATATTATAGCCACGGAGTTTGAGAGAAATTTGGGAGTTTAAGAAAGTTTCCTGTATTGCAAAACAAGAGGGATGAAAGCGATTAATAATGAACTTTAAATCAACAATTTTGGATCTGAGACCCCGACAGTTCCAGGAAAGGAAGGTACCCATCAAGAAAGTGGAAAGGGGGGTTTGTCACGAAGAACAGTGTTTTGAGCATGCGAAATATCACAACTCATAGAAAAGTCCTCCTCTTCTTCTGACGGATGGAGGGAAATATGGTCAGGACTTTTGGGCATGCCAAATAAGGACGGTAAGTCCTTCTGAACTAAGCCCTCAGTCGCAAGTCCCAATGCGACAGAATTCTTTACAGCTAAGGAAGGCAACTTTTTCACATCTGTTTTAGATTTATTTTTTTTTCGAGAGCTTAAGTACTAAGGATTTTTGAGAAGTAGACCGGAGTTTTTTTCTATTACGTTTGGTTGATACTGGAGCAAAATCAGAATTATGATCCGATTCAGTATCCCCGATTGTAGCTGAAATGTCAGATTCAGAACCTTGTTTAAAATCTCTTGTATCATATTGAATTCCTACTGTTTTAAATTGTATCTTCACCGAAGAAGCATAGCTATTTCCAGATGATGGTATTCTAGCTCTCACAATTCGTCGAGCTTCAGGAAATGACACTTGTTCTTTTATCTTCACAGTTACTATTTCTTTTTCTAATTTCCAGGAAGGACAATCACGGGAGAAAGAAGTATGTTCTCCTTTGCAGTTCACACATTTTTCTTTGGATGAACATTCAGTGCTTTCGTGCCCAGCTACTGCGCAACGGGCGCACGTCAAAGTCCCGCGGCAGTTAGCCTTTGAATGGCCAAATCGCTGGCACTTGAAGCATCTCAAAGGGTTAGGTATATATGGCCGTACAGGTAATTTCATGTACCCGGCCTTTAATGAATCAGGCAATTTTGGAGAGTTGAAGGTTAAAATTAGGTGTTTCGTATTTAAAAATTGTCCATCTCGCCGGATCGCAATGCGGCGAACATGTGTTACTCCCTGATTTTGTAATTTCTCAGTAATATCCTCCAAGGAAACATTAAACAATTCCCCGCAGGTAATAACACCCCTTGAGGAATTCATAGTGCCATGAGGAGTAATTGTAACAGGTATAGGTCCAAAAGATTTCATCTTTAGTATTTTCTGCGATTGCTGTTTTGAAGATACTTCAACGAGTAAGTCACCCGATCTGAGTTTTCGAACGGATGCTACTTCACCAATGTTTCCAGTAACAGATTTTTCAACTAAAAAAGGTGAAACAGTGTGAAAAGTTTCTTTATCAGTTGATGCGCGCTTGACAATGAAAAACGTATCAAATGGTTTTGGTACGGTAATATGCCCACTTAAGGGAGAAAAGTTTTTTTTACCCATACGATATTGATGGGGATTCGGGCCCGACGGCACCACCCACCACGGAGTCCTACAAGGGAAGGCAGCCACCGGCTCTGGCCATTCCCAGCCTCGGCGCTTACCTTAGCGCTAATCGGTACCTATACGCTTGGAGTTACCCCCGGGGACAGTGACCACCTTTAACGCCAAGCCCAAGGAGTAACCTCTTCGCTTGATCCCAAGCAGACTAACCACTCAGGTAGCTAGCAACCAGCCGATTGATACATTGGGGACCAACAGTGTACCACCCGTCTAATGGGTCGCCACGCACGGCCAACACGTGGGGATTTTGGCTGTCCATGAGAAGCAAGAAGCAAACAGAGCGGCGACAGCTTCTCATGGAGAGCTCCCTCGCTTGCCGTCGAGGGAAAGAAGGATCAAGCAGACAGAAAAGGCGTAGTGGAGAATAAACATAAAATGAGTAAAGATCCCTGGGAACCTCGGGATTGGGACACCCGTACCCACCTATAGTAGGTGAGCCCCTGAGGGGATACCTTGCTTGATAAAACTAGCAAATATAGCAATCATTAGTGTTTTCTTTTACAGAATGGACGAAAATTAGAAAATTATTTTATATCCATTGTATTTTTTTAAAAATACTAAACATTATAAACACACCGAAATTTATGAGGAATAAAATATATTGCAGTAATATATTTAAAAGGAATCGTTTGTTTGTTCAAGCTGCCTTTTATTATTTTTGAAGGTAACAATTTCATTGGATGTGTACTCAAAATAATGGGAAAAAATGAAAGAAAAATCGCTAAAAATGTTGATAATTTTTATAAATTTCACAAACACTTTAAAATCACTAGAATATTCTATAATTTGAAAAATAAATTTTTAATAAAGACATTTAATTTTTATTTACATTGGTATATTTCACGATGTTTGAACTTTAAAATTTCCTTATTTTGAAGCATTCAAGAGCGGAGATGCCATAATTTTTTTTAAATTAAAAAGCAATGATTACAAACAATATTGAGTTTTGATAAAATTGCTACAGGGTGTTTAAGAACTCGGATTATAAATACATTAGTAGCTATAAATATTTTTAGAATTATGCTTTTTTTTCAGATATCTAATCAATTTGTTGATTTGTATCTCTTATTATAATAGAATATGATGCCCGTTCTTCTAAAAAATAATTTATGTTATATATTGTTATTTAGATGTATCTGATTAACTGAACTATCCGTGTTTAGTTCTAATTCTAGAAAAATGCTACTTTATTGCAACTATTGATTGCTCGGTGCAAAATAATTTATTTGGAAAAATAATAAAAGGATATAAATACAATTTTAATCCTTCATTAATTGCTAATTTTTAAAATGTATGTATAATAAGACCGAATGTATGATGAAAGTTTCTGTACTTAATATATCCAGCAAAAATTAAGTGAAAACCTATCTGTTTATATTTACACTGTGTAACAGTTTAGAAAGTGCTATCAGCAATCGGGGTTAAAAAGCAAACTATACACTATTCCTAGAAACCATCTGACGTTTGTAGCCGTACAAAATAAACGAAAACAATAAAATTTGGCATGAATGGGTGGTAATTTGCTGATACCCTAGGCTAGCTGACCTCCCATGAAGAACGGGAGGGGAAAGAAACCCTTGAACGCTTGCTGTGCATCTCTTCTGCAAAACTGACACGCTTCCACGACAGAAAACTAGTCCCGCTTCCTTCAATTTACAGAAGTTTCACTCGTAGAATGGAAACGCCCAGAGGGTTAATATGTGTTATAAATTGTCCGTTGGTCTTTAAAAAAGACAAAGGAACAGTGTTTTTAAAAATGCTAGATATCTTTCTTGTTTTATCCCACAGCTGTTTGGAACTTATTGTTCCGCTTATAGAGCTCACAAATGATACCCACGTATTTCTTTGACTTTTCCGCCTGATCAATCTTGCAGTTGCCTTAGCTTGTTTAAAGGTAATAAAATTATTAGTAGTGGGATATTGTCGGAACTTATTCCAAGCTTTGGCTTGTTTCTTATCAGCCGTTTTGCACTCATCATTCCACCAAGGCTTCCAGTATTTCGGAATCTTTCCTGATGTCTTTGGAATCGCAACATCTGCTGCTTTTATAATTTTATCCGTTATCATTTGCATAACATCGTCAATGTTTTCGTTTTTTACGTCTTCTGTAATGTGAGCCAAATATGAGAAAAGAGCCCAATCTGCTTTGTGAAATATATATTATTGGTATTTCTGGATATACAGCATCATTATGACTATATGTTAAAATAACAGGAAAGTGGTCACTGATGTACAAGTCGTCTGCAACACCAAAATCCCATTTAACTGCTAATGTTGGAGAACATAAAACGAGATCTAGGGTATGAAATGTTCGACTAGGTACATGAAAATAGGTATAATTTTTATCGTTTAATGAACACAGATCATGGTCTTCTAGTGAAACCTCTATTTGCTGCCCTTTTAGATTGAAACCTTTGCCCAAATAGGATTGTGGCCATTAAAATCTCCAATGAGGATGAGAGGTTTTGGGAGTTGTTCTATTAAACTGTCAAAATCATTTTGAATCGTGTTGTCATTTGGGGGCAAGTAAATACAGCAAACTGTTAATAAAGAGCCTATGTGAAGCTGAACTGCAACGGCTTTAATAGGGCTATTTATAGGTAATTCTCTATATGGAAATGTTTGAGAAATCAAAAGGGCCACACCTCCTGAGGCTCTAGAGCCCAGAGTGTAGTCTTTTCTAACGATGTTATAGTATTTAACTTTTGTGGAACGTTTCGGAGTTAGGCATGTTTCTTGTAATCCCAGACAAGCGGGCTGGTAATTATTTAAAATATTTTTAAGGTCTTGAAAGTGAGTGCGTAAGCTCTGAAAATTCCAAGAAAGTATTTTGATGGCCGTGTTTTTGAATTAAGAGGTAAGTGACTCTTCCTCCCAGCTAGTAGACATCGCATCATCTTCTGAAGGATGGATTTTTAAACTATCTTTTTCATCACAGCCTTCAAGCTGTGTTTGTTTTAATAGGTAATGTTTGGTAATTGTACGTTTTTTAATAGAATCATTTATTTTATCACCTAGATTTTTCTTTTGCAACTGCAGTCGCGCTTTTTCATTGCTTTAGTCTCTTTCAATATGTTTGATACTTTCTTTGGCTGGTCCCCTTTATCAGATTTCACAGTAGGATTATGAGAGGATACACTTGAATTGCTTGAGAGTCTTAAGTTTTGATCTTTAGTTGAACATGATTGGCTTGACTTATTCTCTTTATTATTACTCCCGTTTATGTCTTTATTTATTGCAGCTTGAGATTTGGATTTAATTTGCTTCATTCTAGGGAAAGTGCTGTCAACTTGCTGTTGAGTTTTTTCAAATGTGTGAGTTGAAGTCGACACTATCATAACCTTTGCTGCTGCAGAATAGGACACACCTGCTCTAGGAGTACGGTCTAAAACAGTTTTTCGTGCTTTCTTGAAGGTAAGATTTTGTTTTACTTTTACGGTTTCGATCTCTTTTTCTTGTTTCCAGCGAGTGCAAAGTCTAGAATAAGCTGGATGTTCACCTTTACAATTTGTGCAGCAAGGAGTGTTAGAGCATGTTTGGCTATCATGATCGAGCAAGGAACATCGCGCACATGCCTGTGATCCTCTGCAAGCTTGTACTGTGTGTCCAAACCTTTCACACTTAAAACAGCGCAAAGGATTTGGAACGTAAGGTCTTACTGAACAATTCAAGTATGCAATTTGCACGGATTTGGGAATTGATGTTAATGTAAAAGTGAGTATTAAATGCTTTGTTGGTAATAATTGCCCGTCTATTTTAATCATAATTCTTTTAACTGCGATAACATTTTGATTTTTCAAATCTTCGAGTATGTCGTGTTCTGTGTCGTTTTGTAGTTCAGATTCCGAAATAACTCCTTTCGATTGATTCAGACTAGTGTGAGCAACAACATTTATTTCATGGGTACCAATTTGCCTCATTTTCATTCGAGATGAAACTTGTTTCTAAGAACTGATTTCTATCAAGAGAGTGCCATTTCTACATTTTTTAATTGACTTAACATCACACCGACATTTGCTAGTATGGTTTTATGAATTAAGATGGCTGATCTAGAATTAAATGATTCATCGTTACTTTTTATGATAAAGAATCGGTCATTGACTTGGTACTCCTTTACAGGAGAGGTTGACGGACACATATCTCCGTCGGGACCAAAATTGCGGGAACCCATAATTTGCAGCTGTTGTTCATCCCGGTACGCCCCCGCCCACCGTGGAACCCAACAACGGAAGGTAGTTGCCGGCTTTGGGCATCTCCAGCCTCGGTACTTGCCTTAGAGGTAGCACCGGGATATAGACCTGCAGAGACTGCAGGCCTAACCCTCAAGCAGTGGTTTCTCGTTCCCAAAGAAAACGCACCACCAGCCGATTGACCAGAACGGGCTCATTCCTGCCGCCCGACTTACAGAGGAGCGTGGGCCAAAGGAAACGCAAAGGAACCCCAGGATTCCATTTTGCCCCAAACGGGTCGCCATGCACGGCCAACACATAGGTTTAACAAGTTTAACAACTCAAATCCAAATGAAAACGCCAACATAAATGGAATTGAAATATCACTATAACTCATTTAAAAATGGAAATTATGAAAATAAGAATAAGAGAAGGATCGCTAGGGTAACCCGGGGGCGCGATACCCGTGTCTACCAAAGACAGTAGATCCCTTGGGAAAAGGAAAGATCCCTGGGCACCTCGGAATTGGGACACCCGTACTCACCTATAGTAGGTGGGGTCGAAATATATGTGTCACTGACCATAGCCTCATTGATAATTGCAAGTTGGGAAAATGTATTCCAATCAGCCCGCTGGAATAAAAAACGCGGAGGATGAAATGTCGCTTCGTGGCTATCAGCATGGGAGATGATTAGGGGAAAGGGATCAATATTGTGCAGATCATCACCAACTGTAAAATTCAACATTGGTAGCAGTTCAGGGGAGCATATGGCCAGGTCAATACAGTGGAAACTACGTGTGGGCTCGTGGAAGGAGGTTTGCTCGTTATTATTAAGCAGACAAAGGCAGTTATTCGCAATAAGCTGCTCGATCTGCTGCCCACGAGAGTTTGTACTATTCGAGCCCCATAAAGTACTATGTCCGTTGAAATCGCCGATTATTATGAATGGTTTTTGATTGAATTGAATTGAATTTGAATTTTGTTGGCACAAGAGCCATAATTGCCAAAACTGCGCCACACAAACGATTAAAACCGTAAAACCATGTAAATAAATTCTTTAACGTACGCACAATAGTGCATGATAAAAAACATGAAACAAATGTTTAACAATGAAGTGAAATGAATAAAAAGGACATGATATTAAAATTACAAATGGTATCTAAAAGTCAGATAAAAATCTCAAACAAAAATGCAAAAGGGCAGAAATATTTTTAAATTTTTGATAAAAAATTAATTTGTTTAAGAAAAACGAACAGATGTGGGTAGGGTCTTTTCTCCAACAAATCTTTCAAATTCATATCAGCGCAAACAAAAAAGTAAAGACGAAAGGCGTTAAAATCAGGACATTTTGACAAAATATGATTCACCAAGTTTGGTACTCTGCATGAGGAGCACAATGGTGCCGGATCTCTAAATAACAAGTGCTTGTGGGTGTAACGGGTATGTCCAATTCGAAGGCGAGTGAGTTTCACATCAGCTTGACGAAAAGGTATAGTTGGCCATGTGCTAAGTATAAGTTTGATGCTGTAAAGTTTGTTATTTATTTGGGAGCTCCAAGATTCCTGCCACTGGGTATGAATGTATTGGTGCAAACATCGGCAGATGTCATCATATGGTATAGTATGGTGCAAAGGGATTGATGCGAATCGAGCTTCACTATCTGCTTTCTAGTTGCCAATAATGCCAACGTGACTTGGAATCCAGCAAAAAATATTTCGAACCCATTATTTTAGAGTGAGTGGTAGGTATGTAAAATATCCATAACAATTGGATGGTAGCGAAATGAAGTGTGCCCTAGTTGTGTTAAAACCCTCATGCTATCAGTATAAATACAGAATTTCTGACATGGACTTCTAGAAATTCGTTGCAAGGCATAAAATATTGCCATTGCTTCTGCGCTGTAGACGGAAAAGGAATGAGGAAGACTATGGCTGTATGAGACATTACCCAATGCAACACAAAAACCTGTATGTGCATCAGTTTTTGAGCCATCTGTAAAAACGGCACTATAGTCAGAATACTGGCTTCGATGACACTGGAATATGGTTTGAAGAATGACTGGAGACGTTTCAATTTTATTAAAATTTATGAAAGGATTTATATGCTTAACCGACAACATTTCCCAAGGGGCATGGGGGAAAACACCTGTTGACAGGACTTGCAATTCCTCGAGTTTCAAATCTTGAATCAAAAGTTTTGTGCGATCGGAGAAAGGGCGGATGCATGAAGGTCGAGCATTATAAAGTCTGGTGAAAGGACTATTGGTATGCAGTTGTTTCAAAGGATGGTTATAGTTCGAAATTGTTTTAAAATAATAAGTAAGTGAGAATTTCTGACGTCTCAAAAATAATGGCATTTGGTGGTATTCAGTGTAGAGAAGAAGTACGGAAAGCTCCAGAGCATATTCTCAGAGCTGAATGATGTATAAGATCAAATTTCCGTAATACCGATTTGCGTGCTGAGCCATAAACAATACAACCATAATCAATGCGAGTGCGTATAATAGCCTGATATATCCGAAGGAGAGAAGTACGATCCGCACCCCAAGATGTGTTCGATAAAACTTTCAAAATATTCAATAACCTTTCACACTTTTTATGTAAATATAGAATGTGGGATAAAAAGTTTAATTTATTGTCTAAAATAACTCCTAAGAAACGAACTTCTTTAACAACAGGAATAGCTTGGTTGTAAATATAAAGCTCTGTTTCTGGATGTAGATTTCTTTTTCTACAACAATGGACAATACAGCTTTTGCTCGATGAGATAGTGTGACCGTTTTGTTCGCACCATGAAAGGATTCTATTGAGAGCAGTTTGAAGTTTGCTCTCAATTTCATTCATGCTCACTCCCTGACAAGGTATTTGCAAGTCATCCAAGTAGAGACTGCTTTGGATTGCTTGAGGCAAAGTTAAAAGTATTTTAGAAATGTGAAGGATAAAAAGGGTTACACTCAAAACATTTCCCTAAGGGACGTCCTCGGATTGGATAAAAGATTTTGAAAGTATACCTCCAACACGAACTTTAAAGGAACGATGAGATAAAAAGTTTCTTATAAAAATCGGCAAATTTCCATAAAATCCATAATCTGATAAAGTACGTAAGATGCCGTAACGCCAAGTACGGTCATACGCTTTATCAGCATCAAAGAAAACTGAAATTAAATGATATTTTTTGACAAATGCATTACGAATATGAGATTCTAAATAAACAATAGTCTAGAGTAGAGCGTCCTCTACGAAAACCACTCTGATGCGATGGTATAAAATTATTCCTTTCCAGTTCGTAAATTAATCTGGAGTTAATCATTCTTTCAAGTGTTTTTGATAAAGACCTGGATATGTTCTATAGGACGGTAACTTAGAGGGCCAGTGCTATCTTTCTCAGGTTTTAATATTGAGATTACTATGGCATTCTGCCACTGTTTTGGTTGGTTGGTTTTGTAGGGTTTACTGGCGCAATGACCATATTTGGCCATACTGCGCCAATCAAATGGTAAAAGTATAAAATGTATTTAAAAAAACACTCATTATAGTCAAAGAAATGTGAAGATAGAATTGAGAAAGCAGGAAGTAAAAATATATTTTAGCAACTTTGAATTTAAAACACTGACTCGTGAAAATTTTATACAAAAATGTAATATAAAAATCCCCAAAAGGAAAAACAAAAATTAAAAAGACTATATGCCAGAAAGGAAGCCAATAGCTCTCAGGAATTTAAAAATATTTGGGTGGTATTTCACACCCACCAAGTCCTGTAACGTTGGAGAAAATGAACTAAAAAAGTAAGTACGATAAGGATTAAAAACGGGACACTCAATTAAAATAGGATGAACAGTAAAATCCACTTTGCAACTGCTGCACATAGGCGAATTTTGGCCCAAAAGCAGATGCCTATGAGTAAAGCGCGTATGACCTATACGGAGACGAGTCAATTTAACATCCATCTCACGTATAGGATGAACAGGCCACAAAACAATATCATTTTTAATAGAACGCAATTTATTTCCGACCTGCATATCCCATGAGTTTTGCCAAACTGAACAATAATGACGATGAATAGACCTTTTAATGTCGTAAAATGGAAGACTTATGTTAAAAAAGGTCGATGCAGATTTCGCTACCAAATCCGCCTTTTCATTTCCGAAGATACCGACGTGACTCGGAACCCAACAGAATTTTATTTCAAACCCATCGTTTTTTAAAACCCGTAAAGTAAATAAAATTTTAATCGCAATCGGATGCATCCGATTTTGATAGTGTGAAAGTGTCTCCAAAGCACTCATGCTATCAGTGTAGATAATAAATTTACGCTAAGTTGAAGGTGATATTCTCTGGAGAGCACTCAAAATTGCTACCAACTCAGCTGAAAAGACAGAGAAACAATCGTGAAGACGATGGCCGACTGTATCAGACGGAAATATTATGCCATAGCCGACATGACCATTAGATTTCGAGCCATCCGTGAAAATTTGTTCATACAAAAAATACCGATAGCGATGGTAGAAAAAAGTTGTTGTAAAACAACAGGAGCAGTTGAGGCTTTATCGAATCCAATAAAAGGATTCAGGTAAGAAAACTATGGGATATCCCAGGGTGGAAAAGAAAAAAGATCTACAGCTTTAACACGAATATCGTTAAGTCCCAAGTCATGAAGGAGCATTTTGGTTCTCTCAAAAAACGGCAGCGTATTCGAAGGACGGGCATTATACAGTCGGAGAAGACTAACTGGTATTGACAGTTGACCCAAAGGATGTTTAAGAACTGATTTTGCTTTGAAATAAAATAAGGTAGATAATTTCTTACGCCTTAAACAAAGAGGTAGCTGATGACATATAACGTAGAGGCTTTCAACCGGAGAAGTACGAAATGCACCTGAACAGATACGCAAAGCCGAATGTTGAATGGTATCAAGTCGCCTCAAAACTGCTGGGCAGGCGGAACCATACACCATACACCCATAATCAATTCGGGAGAGGATCATTGCCTCATATATACGGAAGAGGGAGGTTCTATCGGCACCCCAAGATGTTCTAGAGAGGACTTTTAAAATATTTAATATTCTCTCACACTTTTCCCTCAAATATAATACGTGTGGAAGGAAAGTGAGCTTCCGATCAAGAATCACTCCCAAAAACAGTACTTCTTTCACCACAGGGATTTGAATATTACGAATACATATTTTCGGATCGAGGTGAAGCTTTCTTTTTCGACAAAAGTGGACGCATAGGCTCTTCTCCGGAGAGATAGCATGTCCATTGTTATAGCACCAATCCACCAATTTATTCACAGTGGTTTGCAAGCTTTGTGCAATTAAATTGATATCCTTATCTTGACATGAGACCTACAGATCGTCAACATAAATGCTAGCTTGTACAGATGAAGGTAAACTTGTTAAAATTTGACTAAAATGAACGATAAAAAGCGTGACACTAAGGACACTTTCCTGCGGAACTCCCTCAGCCTGAATAAAATAATTTGAATAAAAGTTGCCTACACGGACTCTGAATATTCTATGAGATAAAAAGTTCTGTAGGAATATTGGTAGTTTTCCCCTAAAATTAAAGTTAAAAAGTGTTCTAAGTATGCCAAAGCGCCAAGCACGGTCATACGCTTTTTCAATATCAAAAAATATGGAGACAAGGTGGTTTCTCTTGACAAAAGCGTTGCGTATCTGGGTTTCTAGTAAAATGAGGTTGTCAAAAGTGGAGCGACCTCCACGAAAACCCCTTTGCAATGGGGATATACATCCTTGTTTCTCCAATTCGAAGATAAGACGAGCATTCACCATGCGCTCAAAGGTCTTACAAACGCAACTCGTTAGAGCGATTGGCCTATAGTTCAGAGGATTTGAAGATTCTTTGCCTGGTTTTAAGATTGGAATCACAATAGCTTCGCGCCATTGTGACGGGTACTTTTGCTCTGTCCAGATTCTATTAAATAAAAATAGTAGATTGGAAAGCGAAGTTTTATTCAAATGGCGAAACATGTTATGTGTGATTCCATCTGGACCGGGGCTGGTATCGTGGGTATGAGATAACGCTTTCTCCAATTCATGCATCCTAAATTCACAGTTATATGAAAAAGTACTTTGATCATTAAAACGCAAATGCAACTGTTCCGCGAGATTCTTAATCGTCAGAAATTCGGGACTATAAGAATCTATTGCGGAAACTTGTGCGAAGGCTTGACCTAGAATATTGGCTACATCTAATGGGGCAGAATGTACCGCATTTCCTATATTTAATACTGGAATGGAGTGTTCACTATAAATCCCATTAGCGGCCTTTACTTTTCTCCATAACAGTTTACTGGGAGTAGAGGATGTGATGGATGATATAAATTTTATCCACGATTCCCTCTGACTACAGCGACGAATACGACGAGCTAGCGCTTTCGCTCTCTTAAATGCAACAAGATTTTCTGTTGTTGGATATCGTCTAAAAACGTTCCACAGTTTCTTTTGATGCTTATGACTGTCGCGGCAGGCTTCGTTCCACCATGGTTTGCAAAATTTCCTTAGTCGTGGAGAAGTTTTTGGTATGGTGTTATTAGCGGCTTCTATAATTGTTTGAACGACATGTTTAACTGCTTCTGTGATGTCTGGGATACTGACCATAGTCTGTGAGATATCTGCTAAGTTCATAAAGGAATCCCAGTTTGCTCTATGGAATAAGAAACGTGGAGGGCGTAAGGTCATATTTCCTCCACCAGTATACGAGACAAAAACTGGAAAATGATCACTATTATATAGATCATTGCAGACGGAGAAGGTCAGCAAAGGAAAGAGTTCAGGAGAACATATGGCCAGGTCAAGTGTATGGAAGCTACGTGTGGGCTCGTGGAAGTATGTTTTCTCTTTATTATTGAGCAGGCAGAGACAGTTGTTAGAAAGGAACTGCTCAATTTTCCGCCCTCGAGAGTTCGTACTATCCGAACCCCACAAAGTACTATGTCCGTTAAAGTCACCCATTAAGAGAAATGGGGATGGAAGCTGGTCCAATAGGTTATCAAGATCTTGCTGACATATAACTGCGTGAGGTGGTAAGTAAAGACAGCAGACTGTGACTAATGTCCGCACATGAATTTGCACAGCCACAGCCTGTAGAGATGTCAGTAGAGCAAGAGGTGTGCTCGGATAAAGGTTAGAAGTGAAGATACAGACACCTCCAGAAGTGTGCGATTCTGTGCCTGCATCTTTCCGAACACAGCTGTAACCTCGCAGTTTAATAGGAAAGTTTGGAGCTAGAAAGGTTTCTTGAACACAAAGACAGATGGGATGAAATTTGTTAATGATTGACTTAACATCACTAAGTTTGGAGCGAATGCCACGGCAGTTCCATGAAAGGAAAGTACCCATTAAGAAATTCTTGAATTAGGGGAGAATTCACGATCATTTGTTTGAGTTGGCAAGACATTACAACTCATTTCTAATTCTTCATCATCCCCTTCAGATGGATAGAGGGCAATGATATGGGGACTTTTGGATGCGCCACGAAAAATGGATGTGAGATCCTTATGGACGACACCCTGCGTCGCAAGTCCCAGAGCGACGGAGTTCAATGTTTTTGATAATTTTAATTTTGAAGGCAATTGTTTCGAAGAGCCACGTTTAGCAAGTCTCAGTTTCAGAGAATTCTGAGATTTTGAATTTGATTTGGGTTTAGATGGTTTGATGGTATCAGGAATATCTGTAACAGTAGTTTCAATATCAGATTCAGAGGATTTATCAGTAGTTTTGTTTAAGGTGGAATATTTAACACAATTTTCACAAGAACAATTTGTACAAAACGGTTTTCTTACAACAGATGCGTATGTTAAGCCTGGTGTGGGTGTTTGAGCTAGAATTTTTCTTCTAGCTTCAGGATAAGATAAATTTTCTTTAATTTTAATTGCTGTAATTTGTTTTTCCAGATGCCAGCGTTCGCAATTTCTCGAAAATGAAGTATGGCTGCCTCCGCAGTTTACACACTTTTACGGTTCACAGCACAGCTGGCCATCATGGCCCTTTTCTGCGCAACGGGTGCAAGTGAGAGTCCCGCGGCAGTTGGCCTTTGAATGACCAAAACGCTGGCATTGAAAACATCTTAGAGGATTCGGGATATATTGTCGTACGGGTAACTTTATGTATCCTGCGTATAAAAATTCTGGTAACTTCGAGTTATGAAAAGTAATAATGTAATGTTTTGTGGGAAGGAGTTGCCCATCCCTACGAATATTGATCTGGCGTACATTTGTCACTCCTTGTGGCTGGAGTTCTATAATAATTTCCTCTAGAGGTACGTTAAACAGCTCTCCACATGTAATTACGCCTCTTGAATAGTTAAGCGACATGTGGGAGCTAACAGTGACAGGTATATTTGCCAAGGCTTTCAATTTTATGATTTGCTGGGCTTGCTTTTTAGAGCAGACTTCAACCAGCAAATCGCCTGAGCGC
>JAOUZG010041302.1:0-16725 GCA_026289955.1 Argiope argentata | reverse complement strand
ACTTCATGTTCATGATTTCACTAAATTGTTTGATCTCAAAACCAACAAATCTCATGACCCTTTGGAACTTGTTCCTATAACCCCGTTAAAACTGTATAGAAAATCTCTTTTCTTTTCTAAATTTTGTTGCAGCATTGTAAATTCATCTTTTTATTTATCATAAACTATGTGATTTTAAGCAGAAACCTGCTTAGTTTTCAACAATGATGGTAAAAGCTCATGGTTAAGTATTCATCAAAAATTAAAATGGCTTGAATTTCTCAGCAATTGTGCAATCTACTGTAAGAAATTAGAAAAGAAATGAAAATACTAAAAATTATTGGAAATTCACATGATTGATAAATTAATATCGTTAAAGAGTAATTTTTAAAATTGTGTAATATCTTTGTTCAGTTATATTTTTGAAAGTTATCTAAATAAAAGCATCAAAATCTAGATTGCTTTTTAATTAATTAAAAATCTAATTGAAATTTAGAAAATCCTTCCGAGTTCTCACCCTCTAAAGTATATATGTATCAAATTTGATAGCAGTAAGTTGGACGATCTGGCTTCTATAGCATTAACACCCACCCATGCATTCATCTTCATTAGTATGAAGTAATGTTTTGAATATGAGGATGTAAGAATATGAAGTAATTTTTTGTCATTACCACAGTTGTTACAAATGGAATACTAAAATTCATACATATAAATATACAATATTGCAGAGTAATTTTTTTGTTCCTTGAGCGCTTTCTCATTCGTCGAGTTTGTTGAGATTTTTTTTTTATCTGAGCTTTTTCTTGTTAACATTTAGACTTTGAAGTTCACATTTGTACCTTAATTAGTTGGAAATTATTAAATTGAAATAGGGAGAAATGCATTTTAAGATGAAAAAAATCATCGATAATATTGTGCAATATTCATCAACATTAATTTCATGAGTTCATTTATTTTGCATATGTATAAAAATTATTAATTGGTGAAATATTTCAAAGTACAAAATCTGAGGAATGAATGGGACTGAGAAAAATTTAATAACAGAAATCCTACAGTCTTTGAAAATCCTGAAAACAACTTGACTTTTATTGTACTTTACAGGCTCTTTCAAAAGCACTTCATTTTTTTCGTTGATTAATTGAAAAGTAGAAAAATTTGCATTTATTATATTTTGCATGAAAAGTCAGTTTTCAATTTGGTATTATCTTCAGAATTCTATCTAAGAAAAAAAAATGTTCAAGTGGTAATGCTGTCAACTCCTTATATTTAATATTTATGCAATTTGCAAGAATTTAATTATTTAGAATATTATTTCTTAACATTGTAAGCAAGAAAGTAATAATTTATTTCAATATAAACAATGAAAATATATGAAATTTATCATTTGAATATTTTTATATTTATAATGCTATTTTATGATACTTCACATTTTTAATTGGTTTTTGAAAGTAACTGAAAATTTCTTGAATATTTTTATTTTCTTTTTAATAAGAGTGAAAATCCTGCAAAATTGTTTTAAATGAAAATGTAAAATCATCCCTCCCCCCTACCAGAAATAAAATGTAAAACTTTCATTTCAAAATTTATTATATGTATCCATCAAAACATGTTCACTTTTTTTTCCAATATGATATTTTTGTTTGCATGTCACATGGCTCAATTTACTTATAGTATGTCTGCCTACAAACTGTATCATGTTCAAATGAAAATGCTTGGCTGAACCTATAAAATTTGCCAGCCTAGGATTTCTGAATGGAAAATAAAACAAATTGGAATCAGAATTAGTTGCAAGTGGGAAATCAAATACAATTAAATCAGCATTATATAAGCAACCATTATAAATTTTTTATAAGAAGTTTCGCTCTAAATTTGCCTTTTATTAGAGCGTTATAAAAAAAATTCTGTCGGCAAGCTGGAAGGTAAAGGTAGATTCCTTTTTATCTAACTTACCATTTTTGAATTTCTTTCAATCCTCGCAAAAAAGTAATGGAAATGGCCTTGATGAAACACTGTCATGCGAATCCAATTACATATCTCCCTTCCCGCATAAAATTGTAGACCTTGGATAAAGCCATAAATATCAAAAAACTTTGAATGCAAAAGTTGTTTATCGTAATGAAACGCTAATTTGGCTAGTTCGGTTTATTTTTCTATTTTTAAAATCAAAGAATTTATAGAAAAATGAAATTTTCCACCCCCTTTGGGCTAAATGTCTCATTTGATGAGAGCCATTGTGCAATAGGTAGATTACCTGTAAGGAATCGACCTAAATTTCTCTGTTTACTTTTCTTTAAAGACAATTTTATTCTAAACAAAATTGTTCTTAACAGAATGGTATTTCTAATCATTTTCTTGTTCTATTCCCTCAAATTTTCTGCCATTTTCAAAGTTAAGTGAATTGGTGCAATTGACTCGTGTACGAGAATGGTGACGCTGGCAGCTTTACCCTCTTTCAACAATTTTAAATGCGTAAATAAAACTAATTAACTTAAATTTGCACACAATATTTAAATCCAAAAGCACTATTCTTCTTCGAGACTTCTTTCTGGCTTTCTCGTGTGCCATGAGAGAGTGAGTAGGCATTCTGTGGCATAGTGAATTGGAGATGCTGCAGAATGCCTACTCATTCTCTCATGGCACACGAGAAAGCCAGAAAGAAGTCTCGAAGAAGAATGGTACAGGAGAAGTGCATCGAATACCCTGTCACGCGGCTCCATAGTAAACCATATTCACAAATACCAAGACCTACAATAGTTGAGACCAGAATCCCCCTCGTTAAAATCAACCAAAATTACAACTTAAAAAGTCCCTCAAAAGTGCAGATCTCATGATGGAAAACAAGACCCCAGGACCCAGATGGACGCTACGTATTTCTGACTCTATAGTGATTGTTTATTTGCCATACATACAATTCACAATTTAACTTGTAAATATTTCCCCTCTTTTCAGTTGGTAATCTATTCCCCCTTTTCAACCTATAGCCACCATTTGTTTCAGTATTCTTAACCCCTCTTTTCAGTTATAACTTCAGCAAAAAATTGAACAGATTCGTGTAAGATTTGACACCGATGGCATTCTCTCTGGAAATCCCTGAATGCTGTATTGTCTCTTTTTTTCCCTTTTAATTTTTTTTCCTTTTTTTCTCTCTCTCTTTCCCCCATCTTGTGCTCATCCAACTGGTTAGATAACTTAGCGTTACAGGCACAGGGTGGCGTTATGCTATGTTATAGCTTTAAATAAGAGAAAATACAGCGAAAAAAAAAGTGAGATTGTGTTCATAGCTATATCTTTCGGACAATACCGAATTTTGCCTTGGAGTCTGCGCAATAGCTAAACGCATTAGGTCCTCTTTATAGTTTGTAAAGGAAAGAAAATACTGTCTGATAAGCATTACGGTTTTCTGCTAATGCATATGCAGAATAATAAAACGCATTCTATCCGCTTCATAAAATTATAAATCGAGGAAGGCTTCGTCGAGAATAAATTCATATCCTTCATGCACAATAAAAACGAGTTTTTAAGACTTCTTTTCAGTTGAAAGTTTTGTCGAAAAACCAAAATAGAAATGAAAAGAATGAAAAATAGTTATTGATAAAAAATAATAATACTGCATAATTTTTTATAAATATATATGAAATTAATATCTGTATATGTCTTTTCAATTTTACTTTGTTTCCGCTATTTTTCATTGTTCAGTATCAGAATTGCTAGAAAAAGAGGCGAAAATATTTATTTTGGATAGAATCGATTAATATTTAGCAATTTCTATGTTAATGCTTAGTTTTAGACATATTTACGAAATTCAAAAAATTTACATTTTTATTTACTGATATTTAAATTAAAAACTAATTAGAAGAGATAAAATTTAAATAACACTTAAACCCTCTCTACGCGCTGTAGAATGGATCACAACATCTTCACTACTGGCTGCAAATTCTCTTATTTAATATTTAAAAAATAATTTTACTAACCTTTCTAAAATGAACCAACGAAAGGAAATCCGTTTCAGTTTAAAAGCGTGCCTTCTGGCGTCATTTTAATGAAAATGGCAAGTCTTCGGAAATTGCAGAACGCGAACTTCCCTGATTAATTTTTATCTCGAATAATATCCACTGAGTTTTATTAAATACCGTCTGCACATAGAGCTTCCTGGAACCAATTTTCTTCCGAATGTCGTTATGGTTAAAGAATTCATGAAACGTGAATAGAGAAAATGCTGCTGGCGTTTTCGGTGATCATTATTTTGCAATCTTTCATCTTTTCCCCCTTTTCATGATACGTAAACAAGATGAAAAAGATATTTATTCGGGGAGGCAGGTCATTAAAGAAAAAATTTAAACATTTGATTACTTTTTGATAATAATAGGCTGTTATGCAATACCCTTTTCATTAAATTTATAAGTATTTGCTCTTATTTCCTACGATATTATCGTGCTAAGCAGATTTTGTGTCTTTTATACTAAAAGATTTTATGCTATTACTTAATGTGCTACTGAATTTGCCTATTGAAATTGGAAGAAACGATGTTTCAGTTCTAAGTGAAGGTGTTTAAATATTTTTTTTTAATTTAAAATGATACTGAATGTAATTTTAATTAAGGATTTCATTTTTTTCGCAAAAGCTATAGTACTCTCGCCATCGATG
Organism: Argiope argentata; assembly: GCA_026289955.1. Lineage (NCBI taxonomy): Eukaryota > Metazoa > Arthropoda > Arachnida > Araneae > Araneidae > Argiope > Argiope argentata. The sequence continues at coordinate 12,102 of JAOUZG010041302.1, read as the reverse complement.
GGGAGGAGACAAGCTTCCATCTTTTCGTGTGCCCACCAGGGTGGTGACAACCACTCACCAGGCCGGACGCTTCTCGTCCTCACTTCGAGGTACCTCCAGGCGTAAATGAGTTGGGAAAAAGACGAAGAAAACAGAAATTCGGTTTTTGGGTTACTATTTATTGCATATCAGCGATTATAATACACAATAACAACATTTTTACAATATTATTAACAATATTTTTATAACATTTTATGAAAAAATTATCGTATTTTTTAAATTATATTTTTAAATATAAGTATTCGAAACAAAAGACAGTTTTTCAGTTGATTTTTCAAATTTTTTTACGGGTGTAAAAGCAGATATTTTTTTAATCAATTTAATTGGCAACCTCGTGTAGATGAAAAAGTCAAATATTAGTCCACTATATTTAGAAACACGCATATATATGTAATGATATTCCAAAATTTAATTTAATCTTAGTTAATTTTCTAAATTTTTAGCTTGATTCAGCCCATAACAAAATCATTCTGAAATATTCTCTTATTGTTGTTGTTATTACTTATGGCACTTGCCATGGACAATCCCCGCTGATGCATCTGCAGAGTTTATGCTGAAGATATGCTTCTCTTGATTGAAGTAGCGCAAACTAGGGCCAGGAGTACGATTTTAGCTACTCATGCATCACATTCGTGCTCACAGCCCCTTTCTACAGAGGGGCACAGTCACACATCTCACAGACAGGACATAAGAGGAACAACCATGCCCGAACCGGGACTCCCAGAGCATGGGGAAGACGCGGTACCTCTGTGCTAGAAAGCCAGATCTTATTTCTTGATCTCAGTTTTGAAAAAAATACTGCATCATCGGTTCCAAGTGCTGCGTGAAGGGATGGAGAATCGCTGATGTAAACAGGTTCTTCTAAAGAATCCCTGCGTTTCTCTTGTCAACATCAACACGTGTGGAAATTCCTGTCAGAATCGACACGTGCCAGATTTGTTACAATTTTACGGGATAGAAGATTTCATTCATTTTTTACCTTCGGTTTTTGCACCGCTCTGTGAAAGGGCGTACCTCCATCCCTATTGTACATATATCGTAATCTTCCGAGATGCAATAAAACGAATTTAAAAATTCAATCTGTCTTCTCCCTGATTTCGGCCATCTTCTGCTTCAAACATAAAATTATTATATCTTACATACAATTAGTCGACTGAACATTTTCTATGCATAAAATTGTCGAGTGAATTAGAATTAAATCCTCAGCGGGTGAGGCAAGGAAAATGAATGGCACAACAACTCCTTCGGGAACAGATAGTTTCCTACGCCTTTCCACGACTTTGAAGTTCCTCGCTACGGTTGCAATATTCTCTGCCGTCTTAACTCCAAGGTACAGCCCAGTATAGTTTTCGTTGAATTACCTACTGCAACCTGATCTCGGCCACTACTCTACCATCTGCTTTAAAAAAATTAGGTATTGCACGCACACGCATATGCATATTGTACTTGCAGATAAAATTTCTTGCTTTATACATCTAGGATAACAGCCTCTGTTGCTATAAGTCTCTACCTCTTACATGTTTCAAGTACGATTTCGTATTTAGAGGCCGCGTCTTCACAGTCACTATCTGAAAAACAACCTGCATCACAATCGCTTTCGCATGTATTACTCTTTTTCGATGCAACTATCCAGCATCTGCCACAAAGATTGTTGGGCAAAATGCATGTCCGTCTCGTCTCATCATTCAAAGTTCTGTAAAATTTTGTGAACTGCCAATCAAAGAAGAATAATCTCTCTCTTGCTGAGCTTCAAGTCGAAGAAGAATACTATTAAACGAATCGTGTCGGCAAATCATGCGAGACCCGAATTTTCTCGCGGTGATAATGAATTGCAATATATGCGAATCCGAGAGTACTCGGTATAATCTAGGACGTGGTTTGTCACCAAAACAATCACCAAACATCATATGTAGATTCAGTACAAAAAGCTGAATTCATGTCAAAGATTAATATTTTATTACGCCAGCAAAATAAAAACTAATATTTCTGGAATAATACTTTTATTAGAGAATACGTGAAAAGTTTTGTAGAGTCCACCACCGCTGGTAAATTATAATGCACACAAACTGAAAGGTATAATCCCCCAGTCACTTTTTCTTTTTTTGATTTGGGAGGTATGAATTTGGGAATTCAGAGTTTCGAGTTTGAAATGTTTGATAATTGAAATAATTTCGCTTTGCATACAAGAAAATAAACAGAAACTTCCGCTGTTTTAACTTGAGAAATCTTATCAACAACAATCTCAAAGCGCCTGAGGCCTCCTGAAATCTCTATGAAGGCATTAAAATCGATTGAAAGGAATGTATTTCACAGACGATTAACCCTTTCACATGTTAAAAGTAGCGACGACACCCCTTGGAGAATAGCTGGCTTAATTATTTCGCGTGCTTGATGTCTTCCCTTATATGGACTATGAAATTACGAAGTAACACGGAACTAAATTGTGTTCGAGGCGTTAAATGCGGAGTGAATCACTCGGAGGTATTGAGTTAATTATACATGTTTCCGGGTTTGCGCTTTAGCGAAGCAACAACCGATCCCGTTTCGTTATAAAGCGCCACTGAATTTCGTTTTATTTGGCCCTCATCCTCTGAGCTGCAGTGGCTTTTTAAAGAATAATTTTGAATCAACACATAGTATAAAATGAAGTCTCCTGAAAGCGTGTGTATGTTTGAACCACAAAAAAACGCGAGAATAGTCTACGGATATCGGAAATATGTATACCATGTTGTAAAACATTTATTGGAGAATATTTTGGTTCATTAATATTATATCAAAATAAAAAGGGGGAGTTTTATAAATACGATATTAATTGATCCCTGCATGCGCGGAAACCTCAAACTGCGCATGTGCATATAGCAAGAGACGTGGTATGCATATGCGATCCATTTCTTTGTTTACATTTGATTTTAAGCAGCGATTCACATCTCCCTATACTCCTCAAAAAAGAAAACTCAACCTTGACCGGAAGAAGAAAGAAATATTAGGTTAGCGAATATCAGAGAAATAATGTCCTCACTTAGGGAAGGAGAGTCTTTTGATGATCGAAACAACAGTCTTTCTTTAAATCACACATGCAACTGAATTGCAGAGACAGAATGAATCTCCTGAGGAGCGAAATGATCGCTTGTGTTCCGTCTACGGACATGTCATATTTTTTAACATTCTAAATGTTTCTGAATGTGTGCTATAAAAATGGTTTTGTAGCTATTTTTGATAATTTCTAAATAAATATTTTTGTTTGTTTGATTTTACGTAACATGCCTATGTCAAATTGGACTTAAATCCAATATGACATGGGCATGCTAGTAGTTAATAAAACATCTGTACCTTAAAAAAATGTTTTTTTTTATAGAAAAATATCTTGAAGAACAAGCTTCACTGGTCACATTTTCTTCTTTTATTGCTGTTGTAAAATCGTCTTTTTTTTAAAAAAAAGATATTTAGATACGAATTACATATTAATTATCCTTGAGTCGTATCGACGTATAAACCGATTATTTAGTTTTTTTAAAAAACCCTCAGCGTCTCAAAAAACAGCCCCTCAGCATTTAATAACGTGTTGCCACTGCATTTATAAAAGCAATGATTTTTTTAAAAAATAAGTGAATGACTACAGCAAATAAAACCTAGAAAAATGTCATTTTGAGCATGTGCTCATATGAAATGAAATAAATAAAAAATGTGATATTTTTTTTAAAACAATAAATGCGAGGCCATGTTTTTTGGATCGTTTGCTATACTAAAGTGACTCATTCGATGAAACAATGAAAGTGAATAAAAATGTAATTTAATTTGCACGAGCACGTGGTGCCTGGCCGTTCAAGAAATGATATTCTGTCATGACACATTGAAATATGCATATCAGATTTCATTTTAATATTTTTTTTTCCCTTTTAAACCCAAATTTTTATAAAACGCCTTTTTTTCCTTGCCAAACAAATGAAATTTTTATCTCATATACCTAACTACGTCTGTCGATTTGGCATCAATCATTGAAACAATTCTCCAGGTGCCATATCAACCCACAATATCCTTTAGTCGTTCTGAGCAATATATTTTCAATGTAGTTTGATGCCTTATCTGAATTTTTTAAAAAATGATTCGAAGGAATTCAATTTATACATCAAAGCATTCAATCGCGCGTTTTTACCAATCATCAAATCTGTAGTAGAATTATTACTCCTCCTTTTATTTCGTAAGATAAACACTTTTTAATCTGCAGTATCCTGAATGAATTCATATTTTTCAGCCGCTTCAAACAAAAAGTTATCATTTATTAACCTAAAATGTTGATAATATGGGTGAACGAACTACTCGCCAAAGGCGGGAAATATCTTTAAATACTCTAAAAATAAATGTAGGTTGAAAACTTTTACATTTTACAAAATGTGTTATTCTTTCATTCATGCGAACGGTATGTAAAATTTTATTTGGAAGCTATAATTTATGTTTCCTTCGTTTGCCGAACTCAGTGAGTCGTAAAAAGGCATCTTCACCCTAGTTTCGTAAAACGAAAAGTTGTTTAGTTGAAAACATTTCTCGAGAGAGTCGTAAACTGGGAAGTCACCAAACGATCGTAAAATTCGAACAGTTATTCACAAATGTACGAGGAATCCAGCATTGCCATTTATATTCATTTTTAAAATGTTTTTAATCCACTTATTTAAATTTGCGTAAATCTATGCGAAAATTTGACATATTTAACTATTAGTGGCATCTGCCCACCAATTGAAGGCGTTTTTGTTGATTTGTTGAAATTAAATGCTGGATGTTTAATAGATATTTTTTGTCAAAATAGCAGTGAAAGTTTATGCATATGTTTGTATTATCTACATTTTTGTATTCAATATTTGAGAGCAGAAAATACTTGTCTTTAATACTTTATTTTCCATTTCCAATAATTGCTATGAAAGAATCTATAGATAACAATGGGAATTTATGGATATGCTCGTATTATGTACATCTTTTCGAGAAATATTTGATAAAAGTAAACAATTATCTTGAATATGCTATTCCTATTTTGAATGCCTACTACTAGTTCACACTCTTCCCATTTATGTTTGTATATCTTGTTCAAAGTTTCAATCGTCAATAAAATGCTTTTTATTCATTCATTCAAGTTCAAATAATTTTTTTTAAAACTTGTAGTAGATGACACTCGTTGTTAATACAGTTTTTTCGAATATTAATTATTAAATTTAGTTTATTTTCAGTACTTTAAATAATGTTTTAGCAGCTTCTAATGAGAATCAAAATCGACAGGTAGTAGCTCAATCGGTAAAATGCGAGGATTTCGGTATTTGTCACGTGAAAGTGAAAAATGAGAGTTCAATTCTTGTGGAAAGCAATCATTTTTTCATAAATTTTTGCTTCAAGTATACGTTTTATTCAATTGTTTTTGGAGAGGGAATTAGCATTTGTGGCTTAGTGGTTAGAATAAAGGATTTTTTCTCAAAAAATAAATTGAAAAATTTTTAAGCTTTAGGTTCAATTCAGATTTCTCTCCTTAAATCTTTTGTCATCAATTGTTGGTCACTTCTCTTGGAGAATTGAGAGGAAATTCGCTTTCTATTTTGCCACTTAATATTGTGATTCTGTTTTATGTATTTATATTAAGTGTCGCTATTTAATAAAATTTTTCTTTGTTGATCCTGAGTGGAAATCGACTCAATTTTTTAAATATTACTTATTCATTTAACTTTAATAATATTTTTAATTCCATCGGAAACAATGATTTTACGTGATTCGAACCCTACATCAAAACATTAAAGCACTAGCTTTTGTCAATCATGCAATCTTTGGTAGCATTTCCCATTTCTGCTTTTATTTTTTTACTAGCCACCTTTGGCGACTAGTCGGTTCGCCAATATTAATACCGACTAAAGGGTTCAATCCATTTTTTGTCAATCTATGCGGGTAAAAAATATTTTTATATTCTTTTACAAATTTTGCATTGTTAATTATTACGTATGTTTGTTTGAAAGAAGATGCGTTTTCAAATAGCTGACCTACTTTTACCAGTATCGCTTTAATATTACGTATGCTTCGTTGAAAGCAGATGCGTTTTTATTTCGCACTATTCATTAAAATGCGGAGATAAATTACAATCACGAAGGCGAATTCTTTGATTTGCACAAAATATCTTCTTCACATAAGTAAAAGTAACAATTCAAAACATGTCTTATTGTTTTAAAAATTAAAAAAAAAAGAATGCAAAAATATTTTACTACTACTGATTATCAATTGCTTTTCGTTCGTCGTTTCTTTAAAATGACGTCATTTGCAAAGTTCGTTTAAGGTTTCTTGCTTTTAAATAATTAATCTCGCTCTCAGAAGATTATCGTTTGGTGCTTTTCCAAAATTTTTTTTCAGTTTAACTGTTGAACTTTTGTAATGTATTTATTTTATTTATTTTAATTCTTTAATTGAATTAATAATTTTAATATTACGAACGATCAAGAAAATATTTTTCTTGCATTTATTGTTTAAAAAATATCGCATTTCCTATTTATTTCATTTCATATAATCACGTGATGAAAATTGTATTTTTCTGTTTTATTTTTGGTAGTGATTAACTTTTTTTTTTAAAATAAGAACTTCTCGAAATATGATGGCAACATTTTATTAAAAGCTGATTTTTTTTTGAGATCCACGTGAGGATAAAATTTTATTTTTATTTTATGCGAAATAAATAGTTGAAAAATACGATGAAATGTAATGTTTAAAAATTCATTAAAATTAGAGTTTTAATTTATCAGTCAAAACATTGGTATCATTGAAAAGCTTATTTTTTGAGATTTAACTTGATGCAAAAATCAATTTTGCGCTGTAATATTTTCGGAAGTTATTGCGAAAAAACTTCAAAATTTCGCTTATTTTTTAATTAATTAAAATTTAAATTCAAAATTCCAAAAAGGGCTCCGAGATACACATTCCCGGCTCCCAAAGTCTACATGTACCAAATTTGGTAGCTGTAGGTCGAACGATCTGGCCTGTAGAGCGCCAACACACACACACACACACATAGTGCTTTATTATAAGTAAAGTGCTTTTGATATTGCAGTCAGAGTCGGTCTTCTCTATGAAGGGAATATTGTGGACAGTTTTCAACGCCCTGAACGCTCAAATTTTTATTTTCTGCTTCTCTCACTTGAAGTTGAGTTCTTAGTAGAGAGGAAAAAAAAACCAATACCTTTGCATCAATTACCGGAGATTGGGGAACGACAGACACGAAATATCTATCTATGATGTGAATTAAACGTGTCGTCTTTGGCACATAATCATTATCAAACATGTTTTCACAATGGGGCGTATAAAAATTTAGTCATTTGTAAATTTTTATTTTTTTACTCTGCAGATGTTGAAGTGTTTTAATACAATCCCTCGATGTATTTAATAATGTAAATGTTTTAATATTGGAAAATACAGGGTGTCCATAATTAAATGACCCTACTCTAAAGTTATCTACAATCGAAACTATTATTCTGAAAGTTAAAAAAAAAACTTTGTAAAGGACATAATGAAGAGATGGGAACTTTTTTGAGCGAATAAAAAAAAAAAAACATCGTTCAAAATTTCGCCATCAGGGGCAGTTTTCAAAATGAACAACACATTTAGTACATTTTTAACAAATTTAGTTACAAAACATACTCAACATGGCTGCCATCATTTTCCGCTACCATCGGGACTTACAAGATGTTTCAAATATCCCCGAACCCAAAAGTCACATGGATTTTAATCTGGAGATCGAAAAGGCCACAGATCACGGAAGTGTTGGCTGATGACACATTCTTCTGAAAAAATATTATGGAGAATCGCCCTTTACACAACAGCTAATGTGTAGAGGAGCTCCATCTTACATGAAAATTGTGCTTGAAAGACATCGACGTGCTTTCTGCGGTCAACTGTGGAACAGAACTTACGATTCCAGATGGTTGCAGAAAATTATGAGCTGTCATGTTGAATATGTTTTATTGTAATTAAATTTGTCAAACATATGCTAAATGTGTAATTTATTTGAAAAACTACCCCTGGTGGCGAAATTTTGAGCTGTGTTTTTTATTCGTTCAAACAAATTCCTATCCCTTCATTATGCCCAATTCCATAACTTTTTGAACAATAGTTTCACCTGTAGAGATCTTTAAAGCAGGGTCTTTTAATTATGGTTACCCTGTATATGCCTAGGCAAAATACTTAGTGAAATAAAAACTTGTTCCACTTTTTTTGGGGAATACCTGGTATATAGGTCTTCAGAATTCGAATGGATAGTTTCCGCTATTAAGTTATTGAGGTGTTAAAATTGTCGAGAAAGCACTTTTTATTTGAATTAATCGATTGGAACAGTAAATTCCTTTTAACAACAATCCACTACCACCAAAACTTTCTCTAGTTTCTTTGAAAAAAAATCGCAAGTTGTTCCATTAAAAGAGAAGCTTTCTCTAGATATTTTTATTTCTTTATAAAGTACAACTCGAGTCGTGTGGGATGATCGAAGAAAAGTTTCGGGAAGCAAATCACTGACAACTTCAATCTCTATCTTTAGCTTTTAAATACTTTATTTTCGAAGTATCTTTATATAGTATCTTTATATTTTTCGAAATTTTTTTTATAGAAATGGAATAGCAGAAGTTGAAAATTGAAAAAAAAAAAAGAAAAGAATATTTGTGTATGATATGTTGCTTGTCTAAAGAGCTAATTTATAAAATGTTACTATCTTTAGGTGGAAAAGAGATATATTTTGAAATAATTGCTTTCTTTAAATGAAAAGGGATATGAGTTAAATAAGAAGACTTGCCAGGGTAATAAGCCTTAAAAGATAAAAAACAAACTGTATTTAAAGCTTTTACTTTAATCGTGTTTTAATTGCTGAAAAATTAGAGAGAATCGTCTGCTTTTAATTCTGAAAATGCTTCAAATTACATAAATATTTATTTTCCTTGAATTAATAAATATACAGCTGAAAAAATTAAAAAGAAAATTCTATTTTTAATCAGCTTATCGGTTTTTCTCAATATTATTTAGTAAAATGTTTTTTATATTCTAATGTTTTAAACAAAAATGTTTCATTCTTCTTATATTAACACTGACCGAGTTATAAAGATTTGAATATCTGTATTTTAGACTGTTTTATTCAATGAGAGTTTTTATTCCATTAATTTAATTATTAATGAAAATAATATTTTTTTCTTCATGATTTCCCTTTTCCCGAGTAAAAAAAAAAGAACAATGCATTGGCTCCCTATTTATTTTCGGTATTTTAGATCAGGTTCCAATTAACTTCCAAATTAGCTCAAAGAACTCGCATAATGGAACAATGATTTCACTAGTTGTTGCATCAATAAATAAAAACAAAATATTAAACAATTAGCGAAAAAGGACAATAGAGAAGAATACATAATAAATTACAGATCAATATCTGAATACTAATTTATCCATTTCGAAAGATTTTAATTCCAAGAATTCTCAAAATACATATTTTTAACGAACAAAGAAGAATAAAAAGAAAAAGTAAATAGAAATAATTTATTCTTTAAGAATCGCTTGCATTTTAATGGATGAAATAAAAAAAACCTTTTGCATTTTTGGAGCTTAATCTAGAAATTTAATTAAACCAGATCTTATTTTCTGAACATTATATCTTAGATATATTTAGATGATGCACGCTATTTTTTTCTTCCCTTTTATAAAAGGGAAAGTTTTTATTTTTAGTTAATCATTCTATTCCTTTCACAAAATATTTTTTTCCTTCTCAAGTCTAGAGAAATATTTTTACTACTTTCAGATTTTATACGCAGTTGCCGATATTTACGGTAAACAAATATTAAAAAGGAAAAGAAATAAAATTATACTATCAGTGAGGCTGTAAAAGAATAATATTATATCTTGTATGATATATTTCATAGGGCTTTCATTTTCTACGGCCTTTTATATAATGTATAGGCTGATATATTATATGTAAACTCTATCTTGAGACACATTTGATAAAGTGTTATGGACTCAAAAATCGTTCGGCAATTTTTAGGACAGATTGATGAATTTATTTTCCTATTTTAGCTCGCAATTATTTCTAGAATAGCCTGTTCACTAAGAATTTGTTTTTTAAACTTTTAATTTATTCTTTTAGATGATAAATTTTAATATTTGTTACAAAGAAGTATTTCTACACAAATCTTTTACTAGAGAATAAAATGTTTATTGTTTATGATAATATATTCATGCTATGTTTTTCATTTTTCAAAGAGGTGTTCCCATTGGACAATCTTTATACTATCATTCTTGGTATTATTTCATCATTATTTTTAAACAAATTTTTATCCAGAATTGTGTTTAATATAGAATGCATTTGATTTTAAATGATTGACTGTCTGTCTGTCTGCATATTTACGAACAAATGAATACCATAACACGACTAGTGATAACTAGCAAATGACTTATATTACATAAAATTCATTATTTAGCATTTTCAGCAAAATTGTAGATCTACAGCAAGCTTTGGTCCCAATTGGTGGACGTTTAAAATTCATTACCAGGTTTCTTCTTTGTATTGTGAAGCCAAAGGATACCATATTATGACAGAATACGAGCGATAGGAAAAATAATTTTTTCCAGTTTATATAACGTAAGCAGAATGAAAACGGGCTGAGCAACAAAATTACGTATTTACTTATTAAGCAGTCGATCAATTTCGCCAAATCAAAAATCGGTCGCCAATAGATCGCCTACGCGCCAAAATTGATTTGCCTCGTATTCAAAATCATTAAAGAATTTTGGCCACCAAAATGAAATTTGGCGTGGTTGGAGGATCGACAGACTAATACGTCATCGCTCAAAATTAACTAATTTGTTCAAATAGGAAAGTAATAAGTTTTAGGTATCATTGACAAAAATATTTGAAAACTAGTTCAATAAAATGTAATATAATAAAAAACATCATGTTTCTTTTATCTAAATAAATATTTAGAGTTTGCTTTAAAAATTTCTTGGGATTAAAACAATTTTTTTGCTTTACACCATTTAACTGTTTCAGAAGATAATTTTAAACGTTAATTAAAAAATTATGTGAATTAACGACTTTAATGCATTTATCTTTGATAGAGTTTCCCTAAGAAATAGGATTTAAAACATAATCCTCTAATATTTTTAACATTTTTTAAAAATTTTAACTATTATGATACTCTAAATTTTCGAATTATTTGAATCAGTTTTTGATAAATGAGGATTTCAGTTGCTTTAAATGATTTTTTTAAAAACGGTCTTTAATTCCCTTCCCACCCTAAAGTTAATTAATTTTAAATAATGATACGAAATTTAATCATGCTTTGCAAGATGGAAATTTAGAGGCAAATGATATTGTTTAAAATACTTGCTTTAATTTATATTCAATAGAAATAATAACATTCATCTTATAATAGTTTTCCATACAAAAATTAATTTAAAAAATAAAATTTTTACTTCAGATAACTGCACCAAAAATTTTATTAAAGCCTTCCTTTTTTCTTAATAATGTTTGTGAGGAAAGATGGAAAGATAATCTATTAGGATTTCTATAGAAGTCGAAATATTTATGCAATTTGTATTGTCATTTTTTCTCTCACTCTATTATTATGGTGGCGATATAAGTTCCACCATACCTTATCTATACCTTTTCCTTCTTTTAGTATTTCTTTACCTGATTGGGAAAATATTACTCATTACTCCTTATTCTTCTCCTCATGGCTGTCCCTTTTGATAAGAATTCACACAATAATCTTGAATAAACTCATAAAATTTTAGGACCGATAAAAAATTTATAAAAATGAATTGAAATGCATTTTAAAATTATGTGATTATTAATTAATGACGAAAATTTTATTAGATGTTGTTGACTGAACCCTGCATTAAGTTTCGCCATTTAGACAAAAAGATAACTTTCAATATTGAAAATAGAGCAAATGATTTAGAAATGGACCTCTAAAACGAACGTGAAGCTCTAATGTTTCCGTAGATATGCAGTTTGAGGTAGGGATACGTATTGTAGACAAACATTCGTTTACTCTTTTATATACACAAATTTTACATACT
>JAOUZG010041300.1:0-10603 GCA_026289955.1 Argiope argentata | reverse complement strand
CGTAAAAAATAACTGAAATGCTTCGTGTCATACATATGCATTTTTTTGCCCTTAAAGCCTTATTAATCGTATGTGAGCAATTTTAACTTATTTGCCTGTATTCTTTATACATCACTCTTTTATACTCCCATCATTGTGATTTACTATCGGTGTTATCTGGAGCCTCTTGGAATCTGCAAATGCCTTTGAAAATGTGTGTAGCCATGTCTCGAGTGATTAATGTTTTTTTTTTTAGATTTTAGTCTCCTCGTTTCCCTCAATTATCCTTTGTTTATGAAAGAGTATTTACATCAAATATCTCTAAATTTAAATACGTATTTTTAATCCACAGTATTTAATAAATTGAATGGAATATATCACACGTTTGGAAAGATAATCGAAGACATCGTTTTCTCCCTGTTTCAAGTTCACCCCTAAAATTACGCGAACTAATCATGAGCTTTCCAAGGAATCACAATCAAATTGAAATTAAGTTTTTTAATAAGACGGGCATTCCTTGCAGAATAGCCTTAAAATTACAAAAAGATAGTTGATCACATAAAAACAAGAGTACAATTATTTAATTCCGTTATAAAGCATTTTTAATGCTGCTCTGAGTGGTAGAATGAAAGTAAAATTTCGGTAGTCCGTTCTTGCATAAACAGATCGCATGCGCTTGCGCCTCATAAATCAGCGTATGTGATATCCCTTAAATATTGTTCAATAAATTTCATACCCTTTCTCACAGCGTTAAATGGCAATCTTTGGCTAAGGTCCATTGGTGTTGCGGTGAAAAAATAAAGATATGTTATGTAAATATATTGTTTTCGAAGAATCTTTTGAGATAAAATGAATTTTTGGATGACTTTTTGACAAATTTGATTAGAAACCGCCTTTCGTCACAAGATAGCAGAATTGATATTATATTCTATAATCGTTGCATCCATTAATTATTGAGTTTATCTTCATTCGAATGTACTGAACGACAGACGGAGAAAATCCCAACCTATTTGATAGTGGCCATTTAATTTTAAGATGTATTTATTAAGACATAAATTCAAATTTTTAGTTATTTTCTCATATTTAAAAGGTGATTTTATGTAGGCAAATGAATTGAAAATCTTGGCACCCACGAGACAGAGGACTGTCATCTATGTTTAAATGCAGCGTCTATTATCGAAATTTATGGCAATGAAAACAATCTTTTTTACAACTATGCTTACTCTTTTGATGAATTTTATCATAATTGGTCTTGGATTAAAAAAAGATGGAAATCATATTTTTTCTTGAAATTCAGAACTATTTATATTAGAAAATGTAAAATAAAATAATATCGAAATGTTTGAATAGTCCCCCTAAGTAGTTCACTGTAAAGGTAAAATAGATAACACTATGTAACGAGCGAACTGCTTTTAAGAATGAGTTGAATTTTTGTGTACGTCTATATTATGACGGTAAACTTCTCGTCCACTTTCCATGATATTGACATTGAAAAACTTTTAAACAACCATTTTTGATTTTTTTTCATATTTAGAAATCATTTTTTAATGATTTATATGTATGGAAAATTTATAACATATACTTCCTTAAAAATATACTTCATAAAAATAAATTTGATATAACAATATTTATTAATTTTAAGATATGAATAAATAAGATTAATTTTAAGATATGGAAACTTTAAATTAAAATTTTGAAGGTCAAAAGTTCAACGGCTCATAATTTGTAAATGAAATTTAGTTTTCAAAATGAACTTTTGAATTTTTAGAAGAAATTTGCTGTCAATACTAAGCATTTTAATCAGCGTTCTTGTTTTAATGTATTCATTTTTTAAATTATTTTTTCAGATACCTTTAAAAGCTCATTAATTCCTTTCGAGATTCGTTTCGTTTCGAAATAGCACGGAATATTCTCTGAATTCCAAAATACGAGAGTAAACATTGTAAAACTGTTTACTTCTTATAAAATAAATTTGCTAATCTAATTAATTTTAGAATGTTTCAAATTCAGCATGATTTGTAAGAAAATGCGTAATAATAGAGTATGTGTCTTACATGCTGTTGCTACATATGTCAAATAGATTCATTTTGCAATTCTGCTTATTCATGATAAATTTTGTGTTTCCAAATAAATGTTTTAAGTTCAATTTGCGATTAGTGGAACGGAAATTTAAACATATCACATATATGTCTACTTTAGAACAAGAAACTTTGAGTCTTTGAAGGCAACTAAAAGAAACACAATACACAATAGTCATCTATAAAAATTTATTTTTTGACAGAAGTGATGTAATATTCATTAATACCTAATTGATAATTTGTCTGTGCTATTGATCATGTCTAGGTGTTGTACGGACTTTATTTCTGGAGAATACTCTGAAATAGAATAGAAGAAGATAGAATACTCTGCAAGAACCTTTTTACATTGCTACATTTGTTTTTGTGTATATATATATATATATATATATATATATAAAAAAAAAATATATATATATATATATATATATATATATATATATATATATATATATAATATATATAACTGAAATCACTTTCTAGGAAATTAAGTATGCAATACCGAAATGAAAAAAAAGTTTACAAACTATTTTTTTTATATAGATTATGGTGTTTATTAATTAGAATTGATTTTAATTTTAAAAATACATAGTATTTTAACTGTAAGTCTCTTTTAACCTTTTTATGAGATTCCTTTCAACTTAAAACTTAAGTTCAAAGGTTGTAAAAATATTTTTGTTAAGACAAAAAGCAAATGAAAGCATGTACAGTTTTAGTTTTTTTTTAAATATTTTTTATTTTATTAACAGTTATGAAATAAAAGAAAAAAATAAATTTCTAATTGTTTTGTATTAAAAATATTATCGCATTTTTTAAAAAGCATGATTAAATTTTATCTATAAATTATGTAAGTGTTTAAATAATACTCATAAAAAAGTTACAAATAGTTTAAATTCGAATTCTGAAATCTGAACTTTATATTTACCCACATATTTTTTTCCTATTTCATAACTAAGAAAATACACTTTAAAAAATATACTAGTAGGGGATTTTTAGATAATAATGTTTTATAATTAAATGATTTATCCGCATTTTATATCTGAAATATACTCTAACTTTCATAGCAACGATAAAATGCAAACAGAATAACTGTCCTTCAAATCGGCGAAGCAATAAATTTCTTTTAAAAAAACTTATTTTTAACTGCAAATGACAACTCACAGTACTAAGCGTTTTACTTATAGCACTGCAGGTGTCTCCTTCCTATAATGTGACTGAGATAAAAGACAATTCCATTGTTTTAGTTAACAAAAAATGGCTAAAGACTCTGAGGAACTGGTATTGAAACGTTAGCCGGCTTTATAGAGTTACAGTTTGAATAAAACAGAACAAAAAAAAGTATAATATTATTAAAAAAATAATTTCAAACACTTCCTACCTGAAATCGAGAGGACGATACGTTGGATATTGTGTGAATTCCTTAACATATACAGCAGTCTAAAATCATTTTATTTAGATGTATGTCCTCTGGAAGTTTAAACTTAACTAATTTATCGATACTCAAGTATAAAAAAGAAGTCGAGAACTTATTCTTCGATTCCAAATTATACTCAAAAAGAAAGCGAAACTCTGGAAATATGAAAAATGGTGAGCTAACATATTTCGTGTGGAGATCGTCTTTCGTATTTGTTTCCAAGTTTTGGAGGACCATTCGAAACCCAATCTGATTAATTTCAATTAAGACGTTATTAATACAAAAGCAACTTCACTTGAATAAAAAATATCTCAATCTAAAATGGGTATATTTTATATTCATTATGTGATAAATGGAGTGAAGTCTATGAATATATAGATTAATACAATGTTAACACCGCGTATTAATTTCATTTCTGAAAATACATTTAACATTCTTCATGGACAAGAGAAATCATGCAGTTGGCCTAGTCACTATTTAATAAAACAAAGATATTCCTAATGGAACGTCCTTAGCTTAAGCGAAAAACACTAATGAAAAAGCAGTTATTCATGGGCGAAAACGATTTTAATTTAGCTATATATAGAGTTTTTAATGCAATTCTGAGTGGTAAAATGGGAGAAGAAATAACGGAAGCGCATTCTAAAGTAAATAAAGTGCATATTCTATCTTCTTGTAGTTTGGCAAGAAATATATCGCCTAAACTTTGTCAAACAAATTTCTTACCCATTCACCCAGAGTTCGACTGGAGATTTTGGGTAAGGTCTCTTTGGTAAGTATTCTTATTGAAAAAAATAAAAGAAGAGAAAATTTAGTAATTTAGCACAATCATTCTCTAGAATATGCATTGTGAACTGATTTTTGTCGAAAACATTTGATACGAAACTTCATTTTGCACAAGAAAGAAACTGAATGTCGTTCAATAATTGATTGCCTATATGAAATGTATTTATTTGCGCACGAAAGTACTAAATGACGGACGGCCAACATCCTAACAAATATGATTCACAGTTTGAGGATATTCTGTTTTTTTATTCTATATTATGTATTTGTATTGTATCTTTTTCTTTAATTCATTGTGGTTTGTATTCTTGGAGGTTAATGATATTTTAAACGCCAATTTAAGTTATTTTTTTAAGATTGATTTTGTATAAAACTTTATAGACTTCTGCAAATTTGAACACAAATATATCGCATCAGCTTTGAGTTACTATGCCCGCAGAAACACGCAGATATTATGAATAAAATAGGTTTCTTAGAGTCAGGGATATGTAAAAAATTGTGATTTGATTCTAATTTTGTTAGTATGCTAAAAGTATAACTATTTCACTTTTTTAAGTAGTTGTTAGGAAAGGAAATTCTATCTTTTTAAACATTTTTTTGTCGTCAAACAAGTCAAAACTATCATCCATATTTCAATGCAGTGACTATTAAGAAAATATTATGCAAATGAAAAATGTGTTGTCTTTGTTTGTTAAATTTGGCTTTTCTCGTATTTTTTATAAATAGATTTTTGCATTACATCACAATTAAAATGATATTTTGGTTCATAAAATGCGTACGCAATTGCATTTAAATAAGAAATTAAATATTATCCACATTTTAAAGTATGCGATTTGGGTCGCTTTAAAGACTAAGCAGAGAAAATTGTGTAAAGAGAAACTTACTTACAGGAATGAGCTGACATTTTGGATATTAATACAAAATGTATTCGTCTTTCACGTCAAAATTACATGATTTTGGAAATTAATTTTTTGAACATTAAAAATTTCTTTTTAGTCACATATATGTGTTTAAAATATCTTGCATTTTCATAGTAAAAAGATTTCAAATCAACGATTATATTATTTATAAAATATGAATTAAAATCAAAGATTTAATTTAAATTTTGAAGGTCAAAATTTCGTTACATGATTATTTCTGAATAAAAATTCCGAGACTAATTAAATTTGATTTACAAGGAAAAGAATTGTCGCAGTTTTGAAATTTGATGTGATAATAGGGGTTACTACAGGAAATTAAAAATTTTGTTCTTAGTTCAATGCATGGACTATCTCCTAAGACCTTTATAATTCAGAAATATTTTAAAAGTGCGTTAATTCCTTTCATTTTGTATATTGTTCATAACTTGTAGCAATGAATACATTTTGTGCCATAAAGTTTTTAGGGGGAGGGATATATTAAAGTTTTATTGTAGAAAGGCTCTCATTGCATCGCAGTACCTGAATTTTGAAAGAGATTGTTATAATTAAATGGATTAAATTAAATTTTGAATATTGATTTTTTTAAAAGTTTTAAAAAATATTTTCTATTTCTACCACCATGAAATACTGCAGAATGACTTTATGAGATCTCATTCAAAGTTGAACTGTTGTATTTGTTAAGAAGTAATTGGTATTTGGTTGTTTGAAAGACTCTTGAGCAAGAGTGTCTGATAATATTTGAGAAAATATATTTGTTTCAGTTATGCTTTAAAATAGATGAGCTTTTTAATTTGTTTCAATCATTAAGGGAAAGTGTATTAATGAACATAATTTTTTTTCTAAAATAATTTTGTTAATCTGATTATGTGTGCCTAGTGTTTTTAAATGCGGATCATTCAAATTCTGCTAAAATAAAAGAAGGCGTAAAATAAGAAACTGTACAAGAAGCTTTCAAAAACTCTTTCATGAATATTTGCAGGTCGTCTTGATTTAAAATATTTTACTCCATTTGACAGTTTGTAACAAACGAAAAGTAATGAAAAAGATACAATATTAATTTTTTTAAAACCCACAACACGAGCCAAAGCAGAAGAAAAATTATCTTTATTTCTCTCTAGATTGGGGTTACAATGACCCGGTGGTAAGATCAAGGCACATCAGTCGAATAATTTTATGTTCGAAACCCGGTTCCACCCAGAACCGTCGTGTAAGGGAGCCAGTTCATCTTTAAATCCGTCAAGGTCAAACGTCTTCCCGCTGGTGCAATGTTTAAAAGGGGATTCAAGCCTATTTGTCGTCCTCATGATCTGACAACGGTTCAAAATTATGAAATTCATCTCAAAAAGTTCTAATGTTTGCAAAAAATTAAGGTGACTTAGATTTCCATTATTGTATATGCAAGTTTAGTCCAACTATTTTATAAAGCAATTTATTAAATCAGGTTACACGGAATGCAAAGAAATACTGAAAGCAAAATAATAAAACGAGGCTGAAAAATTATTAAAAAATAAAGATTAGAAGACATAAAAAAGATTAAAATTAAGATAATTGATGAAAGTGAATTATTATAGATTCTATATATTGCTTTGCTTTAAATAAAAAAATCCAAATATGTATGAATTAGTATATATCCATTTAACTTAGAATAATGTGCGCACTTTTAAAAAGCAAACATTTCTAATATATACTATAAGTATTCCTAATTTTTTTTGTTTATTTATTGCTATATTTTCTTACTTGCTTTTATTGCTCTGTCAAATTGCCCTGCCTTTTCAAAGAGATTAATTAGTGCTACAGGCGAAATGCACGTGTTTAAATGAAAATTATTCGTATTATTAATATTTGAGAACATGAGGTTCATCATGATAATGATGAATATTAATGATGTTGTTCATTAGAGGTGTTTCAATAATTGAAATTCGAAATCACGTAGGTAATCTGCATAAATTAAAAAAAATTCTTGATCGGAGATATAATTTTCGGCATATATATTCGCATAGATTTTTTGCAAGCATTGCATTATTGTTATATATGTCTCTTCGGAAGCAGACGCGTTTTAAAAAAGTTGACCTTGTTTTCCAGTATTGCTTTATCAAACTGGGTGATACTACTTAAAGCCTTAAATTAATTAAGAAAAAAATGACTTAAAATAATAATGTTATCACGTGATAACCTAAAAACTCGCTATTGTAGTTTTCATTTTTTTTCTTTTTTGTTACGACATTGTTTTTTAAAAATTATAATGAAAATTTATTTTTGTTTTATCACTGATGTAAAGCCAAAAATTGATCACGTGGAAGCTCTAAACATAATTTAGTGCAACGATTAAGGTAATTTTTTTTTCTTTTCGATCGTAAGAACGTCATTTTTTAAAATTAAATTATTACAATTTTAAAAATTATCAAAACAGAATTTTGAATTAGAGCCTTTTATTATTGAAATAGCAATTTTAATATCTTCCAAATATCATTTCCAGCTATATTTATATATTTTTTAAATTGTTCCCTGATTAGTTTTAATTCTTGCAGCAATTTTAATACTAAACAATACGCTTTGACAACGGTAAAAAGTTTTAGTTGTTTTCAAAATGAACAAACGTTCATCTCAAACAACAACTCAATTTTCAAAGGAGACAATTTTAAGAAATAATTTATCATCGGATAATAAAGAAATATATATAGATATATCATTTGAACTAGATGTCAATAGATATATTTATAAAAAGAGCTTGTCTATATTAGTTTATTTTTTATTATTAATTAATACTTTTAAATTAATAATACCATTGCCTATTAAATTATTAAAACTTAATATTACTTAAGACAATTAATCATTCATTATTCTTTTTCTTTTTCTTTCTTTCTTAAAAAACCTTCACCTTTCGAAATAAGGAGTAATGTATATCCCGCAAAACAGATTATATTTGCATTTCAAAATCCTGAACATTTTTTTTCGCGCTAACTGCTTTTAAACAAAACAGAACTGATTTAGAACTATGATGTTTCTGTGTAATAAGTATAAATAATATCTAATATCTGCAGTAATAATAAGTTTTCTCTAAAATATTCATTTCTGCAAGTCTTGACTTTGTTTTCTTTAATCCGAATGCTTCTCGAACATTGAAAGTGATTAGCAATAAATTTCATTAGTATTAAATGATATTATTTTTATTGCCTAGTAGTTTTAATTTTTTAAAATGTTTACTGTCATTTTCTAGAACCTACTGTTGCTAAGCATATTCATTGAAGAATATTGATTGGAAACCCTTTTCTATAGACAAGGAAACGAAAACTTCTTTCATTTCTTAAGAAAATCTATAATTTGTTTCGTATTTCTCTGCTAGAAATATCTTTTTTTAATTTGCTGAAACGACTTACAAATTTTTTTTAATAACTAATGTTCCATGGTGGAAGCCGTAAATTAATAATAACATAATTGAAAAAAAAATATTCAAAACCTTTTAATACAAATGTCAGACAGAATAGACAATATATTATGTTCCTGAGCAAGTATCTCCAATTATTTTTTAACCAAAAAAGTATTAAAAAGTAATTAAGTAGAACTTCAAATTTTAATCGTGTTTACGAAGAATTAACATTTATTTTTACATTGAAAATATTGATTATTATTAATGTTGTTTTATCATTATGGATAAGCTGGAACAATTAATTTATTCCGTAGAATTCTTATGTGACCTAGTGTGAAAAAATGAAGCCAATAGTAAAAAAAGAATAAATGAAAGCCAAGAATAAATTAAAATTATTAAATATGAGCAATTCAATAAAACAAAGGTTTAAAAGAAATGTTTATATCCATTTCCTGAAATTATAGTTTAAGTTTTTTTATATAAATCGTAGAATTGAGTTTTTTAAAATCAAAATCGCATATGCTTTATACCAGAATGTGTTTATATCTTTAAAACTTTGAAGATATTATCTAAAGAACAATTTGATTGAAAAATTTATAAAAAATCAAATTATTCAATAATTAATTCTTACAAAATCGTTTTGATTACTATAGCCGAATAGGTAATATAGAAAGGAATTGCTATATATTTCTAAATTATTATTGTGAAGGAAGATTTTATATAAGAATATAAGGAAAATTATGATCTATTAAAAAAATTTATTAAAAAGATCAACATATCAGTGCTAAATTAATAAATTCTGATATTATCTACAAATAGAGCATCTCGGCGTCTTTGTTCTTAGGTGATAACATGCGAGAATTCATGAAAACGCGTGAAAAACCCTAAAAATGCGAAATTCTGTTTTTAATTATAACGTCTAAACTAATATCTAATTATTGGAATTGGATTTGTTTTCTATTAGAAAATTTTATATTATAGTATCAAAACGAAAAAGCGAAAAAATATTTTGTAAGTAAAAAAAATTTTTGAAACTTTGTATATTTTTTGCAAGTATTAAATTCATTTTGACAAATACATATTAACTTAAAATTAAATAAAAGAACAGCGAATACAGAGAAAAAGACAATTAAACTGTGAGGAAATTTCACCCATTTTACTTATAAAAGGATCCTTGTTAAACAGAAAGAAAGAAAAAAGAAAGAAACATTGAAAATCTCAAAACATGAAAAGTATCTTTTTAAAAAGTTATATACAAAAAAATGCGCTTACAAAATATTAAAAAAAAACCTGAATATTCTCTAGAAATTAAATTATTGACTTTTTTGATTTTGCATATTGTCGTACAGCTGATGCAACTAGTGATATTTTTATTGGCTTTAGATTTACTTTTGGAAGTTAAATTAGTTGATTCAATGGAATTCATCGTTTCCTATAACGGATATAAGTTATTTCAAGACTCCACATATTACATATATCTGATAATATCTATTTCTGATTTTCACAAAATTCTTGTTCGGAAAATGAGAAACCAAATTGTTATATCTCTAAGTCGAAACTGTATCTGCCTCCACTGATGCAACGTCATCACGCAAGGAATGGAAACACCACACAAGCCCACTGTTGCGGTGCCCGCAATGGAAGCTCTAAGCTCCAGGCTAGCAGCAGGTGACAAAGGGTTGAGTAAAAGAAACGTATTTAATAATCTACGAGTATATAGACCAATCTGGTAACTGTACACGGTCTGCCTGGAAACTGTTGTACCAGTGATTGAAAATAGTTTCATACTTTGACTTCATTTTAAATAAATAGTTTTCAAAAAAGATTTCCACCATCTGTAATGGAAATAATTATTCTATAAATAATCACATGTACGTGGTTTTATTCTTGGTCAGTCCAGGATCCGAGGCTAATTTCACCGCAAACGATTAATCCGGTAATTATATAAGGGTCTCATTCAATGATATTCTGTTGGTTGCAATCGGTACCTGGTGATTCCCGCAAAAAAATCCGGCGAGAATCGGACCACAAGCTAAGCCTGGACTCCTCGGGAAACATCGCATTA
>JAOUZG010041295.1:0-10554 GCA_026289955.1 Argiope argentata | reverse complement strand
AGGTTTGTTTGAGGATTAATTACAATTGATTGATTTAAACAAGGATGCGACGGGGTCTTCTTTTATTTCTAGGATTTTTAGGGTCGTACCGGGGGATGGATCTTATTGTGATATTATCTATTTTTTCAATTCTTTCAAAGAATGAGGTGGAGAGTTTTTTGATGAGTTCTTCGATCGTTTGTAGTCTGAGGTCTTTTCTGACATTAACCCTCCAAGCGTCAACCCCGTAAATAGACGGAATCTCTTCTCCCTTCAAAGCGTTAAACCCGTGAATAGACGGAAATTTAAATCCCCTTAAAACTGTCACTGCCCGTACTTTTACGGGTTCACTTTTTCGCTTCCCCCAAACTCAAGCTGCGAGATAATGAGAAAGAAATGTGAGATAAGGAGAAGCCAATCGTTATCAGTGGACGATAGGAATGCTGTCTTCCTGGTCGCGTTCTTTTAAGCAGTTTAAAATTTCGTTTACATTCTCAACCTTACTTTTGAGATTTTGAGAATAAATGCGAATCCACATTGTTTTAAATAAATGGAATAAAACTGAACGTATGAAAATATATTCCCAGAATGAACATATATGAGTATTGTAATTAATAAATTCATCCATAAGATTTTAAAACTTTTTAGGGTGAAATAACTGTTAATCTAAAAAAATAAATATAAAATAAAAATGTGACATTTTTCTCTTTTATAACGTACTTTTATTTAAGGATTTTCGAATTAAGATTGCTTATGCAACTTATTTTTTTAAAAAAATAAGACACTGAAATTATATGCTGAATTTTATTTAATGAGCGAGACTTTTCATCTTTGAATGATTTTTTTTGTTTTCATTGATAAGTGTAATTAAAAACGGGGAGATATTTTATTTATATAAAATCCATAAATTAAAGTGAGTTTTTTTAGAATGATAAGTTTTACATTCATTATATTAAATCATATATTTTTATAACGTAATAATTTATATATAAAAATTGATAATTTATTTAATTTGCAATTTTTTTTGTTTATGGAATTTCACATTCCTTGACGAATACAAACAGAAATTTAAGCATTGTAGAGATATTGCTTTTATATTTTTCTCTAGTTTTTAATAATATTTTCAAAGTTAAAATAAGCGCAGTTTTTATAGGTTATATTTTTTTAATCGAAATATTAATCTTATTTCACTGTACAGTCTCATTTATACAATACGCACTTTTGTGAATGTTAAACACAATGTTAAGTGACATTTTTATATACGTTTAATATTGAGTAATTTAATACTCAAATTTTAATGCTCGTGAAAGTAAATGAATGAATGAGTTAAAAGTTATAATATTTTTAAGTTCATTTAATTAAAGTTAAATAATTATACTTTGTGTTTTAAATTCTAATTTTTTTAACTCCTTGGTCTAATTTTATTTCATATCTTAGCATGAAAAAAATTAATGCATGCAACTGGCATTTAGATTACCTTCATCTCTTGTTTGCAAAATTTGAGTTCACTAGAGGTGATTTTACTTTATTTATCCAGTTTGTTCACAGGAGTAAGAAAAATTCAGAAATAGCCACATTTCAAGTAATTTGAAATTCTTTATTCTTAATAAACTTTAGCCTCACGTTTTCATTTTTTAAAAACAGAACTTGTTTGAACAAGGGTGTCAGACACGCAGGTCTCTTACCACCATTTCTACTAAAATAGCGAACATCTTTACTGATAGTGAAGATGAATATTCGTTTTAGTGATCTCCAGATCAAAATGTTTGACCTAGGGCGAACATATTTTATCCGTATATAATTTGGGACTGGAAATAAACACCTCGGGATAAAATTATCAATAATTTTAATCATAATTTTTATTACTTAAAATTACATAAAATTTTAACATTTATTCGAAATAAAAGTTGAAATTATCATAACATTATTTATACAGTGTATAATTTTATTTATACATTTGAATATATCACCAAGAAAATTCATTCTTTAAGAAAATTAAGATCTTGAATTTTTTGTATCTTATTTAGTGACATGTTAATTATAGAACTTTCGCTTCAGCTACATGGTTTATTTGTAATTCAATAAAAAAAATTTGGAAAATGATATGGCAAAAAAATTCGTATCATTGATAAAGAAAATTTTGAATTTACATTTAATGTACCAAATATATTTCTACTGTGTTGTTTTCGAATGAAATGTAAAATTTTAACATTTTATTATTGCTTGAAAAAGAGTTTTTTCAGTCATGATGGATTTAAATAATTTTAAATTGCGATTGACATAAGAAAAAGTAATTTATTTGTTAGATAAATTTGATCTCATTTATTAATTAAGTTTGTCATTTAATAATTAAAAAGAATTCAAGACACATCCTTTTAATGGAGATAAATTCGTAATCGTAAGAATTTATGCATTTCATTCGTAAGAATTTATGTATTTTTTTAAAAAAAATTCTTAAGAATTTATGCCAATTTGTATAATTTTATTCAAAAATTGATTAATTTAGTGATGAGCGTAATACACATACCTTTAGAAATAATATTTTGAAAGCGCATTTTAGAATACTAAAGTACATTGGAAATACTCTGAAAGAATCTTTTTTTTTCAAGAATTAAATCAATTGCACGTAATTTCGAAATATAATTTCGCATTACGAGGGGATTAAAAATTTTGAGAAACTTATTACAATAAAAAAAATAATAGGCGAACACTTTCGATTTATAAAAATTAGATTCGTATCGTATTAAGTACAACAAAATTTATTTCTAATTTAAATTATATGTAGTGTTTCATGAAATAATCAGAAATCCTCTAAAACACAACCATATTTTCTGTGTTTTCAATCTGTGTTATTTCGATCGGCTGAAAGAAAAATGCTGTTCGAAATCGAAATACTGCGATAAGCAACAGCTGTCACTCACAACATGACATCGGCTAATCTGCCTTTCCCTGCTGTGCGGTAATAGCCGCAAAAGGGGAAAGCAATCCTTTTGTCCAAACCCTGACACTTTTAAGAACAAACCTGTTATTCAGACGCGCCGCTTTCGGTAAGTATTGCATTCTGAATATCGCCGCCTGGAGGGTTAATGTTCCTGACGTACGAAGGCATTCCAGAAATTTGTCTTAGGGTGGAGTTTTGTGCTATTTCAAGTTTCCTAAGATGGGTCTTGGCCGCTGCTCCCCAGATGGGCGCTGCATAGGTAATTTGTGGTCTAATTAGGCTTTTGTAGAGGAGGCATTTATTTTCTATTGAAAGTTTGGAGCTATTGCAGATAAGAGGGTAGAGTTGGGCTTTAACTTGCTTGAATTTCTTTAGGATGTATTGAGTGTGCTGTGCGAAGGTAAGTTTGGGGTCCTATTTTACTCCTAAGTACTTTGTTTCATTGGTCCAAGGTATCATGGTATTGTTAAGGATAGGTGGCGGAGGTTTCTTCTTTTTGTTTGTAAATAGGATAGCTTGGCTTTTGTCGGGGTTGACTTTAATTTTCCACTTTTGGAGCCAGGATTCTAGACTATTGAGGTGGGTATTTAGATCATTAACTATTTTCAGCTGGTTTTTGTTTGTACTTAGGATGGCGGTGTCGTCGGCGAAGAGGTATAGTTGAGTTTTGGTGCATCTGGATATATCGTTGATATAGATATTAAAACATAGCGGTGCTAGGATGGAGCCCTGAGCTACTCCAGCTTGTATTGGGACTGGGCGAGATAGATTTTCCCCAACTCTTACCCTGAAGGATCTATTTGTTAGGTAGGTTGCGAGAAGTTTGGAGAGTGAGTCTGGGGTTCCTAGTTGGATGATTTTATAGATTAAACCTATTGACCATACTTTATCGAATGCCTTGGCTACATCGAGGAAGACTGCCCCAGTGTCCATACCCTCAGACCATCCTGATCTGATGGTTTCCATCATTCTCAGCAATTGGGCTGTGGTGGAGTGTTTATTTTTAAATCCAAATTGATATGGTATGAGCTTGTCTTCGACGTATGGTTGGAGTCTATTGAGGATTATTTTCTCTGCAATTTTGCTTAATGAGGATAGGAGGCTGATTGGTCTATAGCTGGTGGGATTGTGTGGGTCTTTTCCAGTTTTGAAGATTGGTATGGTAACAGCTCTTTTCCAGTTGCAGGGGAAATATTGAAGTTCGAGGATTGCGTTGATTAGTGTGTTTATTCTGAGGATTATTTTTATAGGGAGATTTTTCAGCATTTCGTTAGTGATGCCGTCTTCGCCTGGGCTCTTTTTTTTTCCTTTGTATTTTTTATGGCTTCGATTATTTCTTCTGGGTGGCATGAATCAATTTTATATGAGGTTTGTTTTTTGATGAATTGCCTAACCGTTTTTCTGACTATTTTGTCGTTTTTTTTTGTCCGCAATGCTGTTGATTTTAATTTGGTCTTGTAAGTTTATTGCTATTTCCTCCGCCTTTTCTTCGTCGCTGTATGCTATTATATTAACAGCCCTCAAGGGTGGCATTTTGAGTTTATTATTGGTGAAGTTCCGGGTGAGTTGCCATATTAAGTTGTCGGTCGTGGATGCGTTCACTATTTTTTCGGACCAGTTTTGATTGTTATATTCCTCCCACATTTTTTTGACTTTTTCTCTGGCTCGATTAAGTTTCTTTTTATCCTCAGGGCTCCTGGTGTTTTGCCATATTTTTCGTAGTTTATTTCTTATTGAGGTTTGTAGTTTGATTTTAGGGGGGGGGGGGTTCAGCGGCGTATCTTTTGGTTCTAATGGCTGTTTCTTCGTATGCGATGAGAATTTCTTCGGCCAGTTTTTTGGTTTCTATTTCTATTTCTATTGCAGAATTGATTTTTGTGGGGTAGGTGCTATTTTTTATTAGATATTCTCTATACATCTTCCAGTCAGGCCTTAGCTTAAATACTTTTTGTATGTCTGTTTGCTTGGTGTTAAGTTTGAGCATGATGGGGAGGTGATCGCTTGATAGATCTGTGATGGCTTCTATTTTGGAGGTGAAGTTAATGTTCCTGGTTATTGCTATGTCAATTACAGTTTCGCTGGTGGTGGCATATCTGGTAGGTTTGTCCGGGGCTATTATTTTCATTTTAAGTTTTCTGATGAAGGAGATTAGATTTATTCCCTGAGGGTTTGCTCTTTCACAATTTCGTTGCCTATGTTTAGCGTTGAGGTCACCTATTATCATTGTTGAGAAATTAGTTAGTATTAAGGCTTCTATATCTAGGGTGAAGTCAGGATTACACTTTGGTGGGATGTATGTCGATATGATGTTGATATAGTCTTGAGTGCCCGGGATATTGATTTTGACGATAGTGGCTTCTATGTGTCTGAGGGTAGGATTGGGGTAATAGGTAAAGTTTAGATGATTTTTAACAAAAATTCCAGTGCCTCTGATTGCCCTGCCTGTCCTGCTCGTGGTCGAGAAGAAGGT
Source organism: Argiope argentata (assembly GCA_026289955.1). Classification (NCBI taxonomy): domain Eukaryota; kingdom Metazoa; phylum Arthropoda; class Arachnida; order Araneae; family Araneidae; genus Argiope; species Argiope argentata. Next base: position 5,164 of record JAOUZG010041295.1, on the reverse strand, counting down.
ATAATTTGGAATATTAATTCTGTCTGTGGAGCGGAGGTGAGTTTCTTGAACTGCTACTAGATCAGGGTTTTTTCTCAGAACAAAGTCGCGAAGGTCCCAAATTTTATTTTTTAAGCCGTTTGCGTTCCAAGAACAGATGAGGAGTCCGGAAGTCACTGGGTTCATGGTTGGAGATTCATTGGGGCAAGGGCTTCTGTTATGATCATTAGTTTAGTCATGAGGTTTTTTTCTTCATTAAGTTTTTTTAATACTTCTTTTAAGTTAGGGATGGCCGTTATTATTGTTTTCAGGTGCATAAGAAATTGGAAAACATCTGCAGTTTGGTCGGGGTTATCGCTTGGCTGGGTTGTTTCAATTCTGGTTTGTGCTGTTGGTACGGTGGGAATTCTTGTCGGTGCGGTGCTCGGTTGGGTGTCTGTTTTTCTTAGCAATGAGGCAAATGTTTTTCCTGGTTGTATTTCGCTTGCAGGTCTTATATTAATTTTTGGAAATTTAGGGCACCCTCTATAGGATGCAGTATGGGGATCTCCGCAGTTTGCACATTTTTTTTTGAGGATTTTCTGTATTTTTTTGCGGGCAGTTACGTGAATCGTGATTTTCCGCGCATATCACGCATCTTTCCATCATCTTGCAGTTTTGGCTCACATGAGCGAAAGACTGACATTTGAAGCATTGCCCCACTGTTTTTCTAATGTACTTCTCAACCCGAATGATCATGTAGCACAGGGTTTCTTCTTTGTAGATGTTTTGCAGGTTGTCTGATTTGAAAAGGTGGATTTGGTATATTGGCAGGGGTTGCTTGGTTTTGAATTGTTTTAGCTGGTTGACCCGGTCGACCCTGTATCCTTTTTTAATTAATTCATTTTTAATTTCCTCGCAAGGGGTGTCGATGGGCAGGCCCTTAATAACAACTTTCGTAGGTTTTTCTGCTCTACTGGAGATGACATAATATTCTATTTTTTCCTCGTCGAAGTATTTTGTAAGTTTTCTGTGGTCTTCTTGGACTGAATGAAGCTCTGACTTTGGCGTTGAGGGTAGTCGTAGGTGAGGGGGCAAGGAGAGGTAGCCAACAGGAAGACGTCCTCCATGAAGCTCAGGTAGTTGTCTTGGCTGTCTGAGAAAACCCTAGAGAGAGTGGCTTAGTCCCTGACCTGGCTGGATAAGTTGTTATTTTTCGTCGGCCAATCGGGGGTATGTCTATTGGCAACACTAGAGAATTTATTCTAGGGAGTTGAAGTTTAGTCTAAGAGTAGGATGTTCCGAGGTCTTTTGGTTTTAATATTGGAGGAATATTTGCGAATTTGGGCCATTGCTTCATTGTCATTATTGTCAAGGTTTTGGAAAAATTTTACTGCCAGTTTTTTGATGGTTTCATTAAAGGAGCTATATTGTATAGCGTTGAGGATGTCCGTTGTTCTCAAGAATTTTCTAGCTCTGCAAATATTTCTAATGACCTGGTTGTGCTGTTGCTGAATTAATTTTAAATTGTACTTTGCCGCATATCCCCAAACAGGACAAGCATATGTAATTACTGGACGCAAATAGGCTGTAAAAATAAGCATTTTAGTGTCCCTATCCAATCTAGAGTTCCGGCAAATTAGGGGGTAGAATTTACGCGATTGTGCGCGGAACTTGTCCCTAGCATATAAACAATGTTTTCTCCAATTAAGTTTTCTGTCTAAAATTACTCCTAGGTATTTGGCTTTCTGAGACCACGGGATGAGACTATTTTTAATGGAAAGTTTGGGAAAGTCTGGCGGTTTGGGAGCTCTGTGAAACATAACGGCTTCCGTTTTGGAGTCGTTGATTTCAATTTTCCATTGAGTAAACCATTCCTCCAATTTCTGTAGATGTCTATTTAGCGCGATGTGTACATAGTTGGGGGTTTTGTTTCTGGCCAGAATAGCTGTGTCGTCGGCGTACAAGCATAACATTGTGTTGAATTGCTTGGGCATGTCATTAATATAGAGCGAGAAGAGTACCGGACCTAACTTGGAGCCCCGTGGCACTCCTGCTCTGATATTTTTAGTGTCCTTTCCTGGCTTAAAAATTGGGACCACCGTTGCCGTCTTCCAACGTGTTGGGAAGTGACCTACTTCCGAGATTTTTTGTATGAGATGGGTGAAAATAAAAATTACGTTGGGGGGGGGAGTTTCTTAACAATTTTATTCGTGATCTTATCACCTCCTGGTGCTTTGTTATTTTTGAGTTTTTTCACAATTTTCATGATTTCTGACGGTAAGGGAGGTTTTGAGTCTTTGTTTACATTTGGAGCCCCGTAATGTGGCGTCATCTGTTCGTTGTGGAATGCGTTTACAATTTTCTCGACTCTGGATTCTGTCTCATTGTGGTTTATGTCATTTAGATTAAATTGGGTCTCCAGGCTTTCAGCCAGGCAGTTTGCTTTTTCCAGGTCGGTTTGCGCTAAACTGGCCGGACCTTTAAAGGTCGGAATGTTGTATTTTTTCTTTTTGAATGGTTTCACAAAGTCCCAAACATCACCGTTTTCGTTGTTTAGATTTATCAATCGGTTCGTTAATTCCATATTTTGTATTTTTTCATTTAGTTTATTTATGAGTTTGTTTAATTTGTTTAGGCTAGTTTTAGTTTCCGGGTTTTTATTTACTTGATATTGTTTCCTAACTTTATTCCTAATGGTGTTGAGTTTTTTAATAATAGGGTCAATATAAGGTTGTTTCATTTTAATAGGTTTAGAATTTTTGTTTCTGGCGCTGAGGATGCTATCTTCAATTTCCTTGGCCAAGTTGTCAATGTCGGTCGGGGTTTGGATGTTGTTAATGTCGTACGTTTTATTTAATAGATCGTTTTTGAATTTTTTCCAGTTTGTTTTAATTAACCTGTCTTGCTCCGTAAGTGTATATTTGCAATAGAAGGTGAGAGCGACCGGGTTATGGTCAGAGCTCATTTCGGGGATTGATTTTATTTCATAAGGGTAGAGGAAGTTCTTAATTAAGGCGATGTCTATTGTGGATGCTTTCTCCATATCTGGTTGGTTCATTAGGGAACAAAATTTCTAGGTTTGGATTATCTGCGAAATGTTTCAAAGTTATTCCTCGTTTTGTGTCGGTTTTGCAGTTCCAGGATTTATGGTGTGCATTAGAATCGCCACATATTGCATGATTGTTACCGAGTTGTATTATTGTTTCTATATCAAAGATAAAAGTGTTATAATCAGAACTTGGGGGGACGTAAATTGATGTGAGAGTTATTGAGTCACTGTTTTTGGGATTTATCGATACAATGAATGCTTCGACTTGATTGAGTGTGGGGGGAATTACTTGGTGATGCGGAATATGGTTTTTAATTAGAATTGATGTTCCTCCGCTGGATTTCGATAAGCTTTGATTTTCCCGATAGCTATAGTAGGAGTCATAGTTTGGGATGCGGATTTTTTGTCCGGGTCTCAGGTGGGTCTCTTGAATTAATAAAACATCGGGGTTAGGCTTATTAGTAAACAGTTTAAGCTCATTTAGTCTTTGCTTGGTCCCGTTAGCGTTCCAGTAAATGAGTGAGAGTGACTGCGCGGTGAATGTTAAACACCTGTGGGATTACCTATGGTGAAAAACATCTTTAGGAGAATTTGTAATTTGTTATTCATGGTATTTGCCGCATTAATTTCTTTGGCCATTTTGATTAGATCGGGTAGAATTTGGAAGAGTTCTTTTAATTGATACAGGGCGTCTAGTGCTTCTGCGAGATCGTTTGCGTCCGCGGGTGCGGCGGGGTTTGTTTTTGTCACGTGGGCTGTTGCTTGTGGCTCCACCTGTTGTACTTGGTTGTTATTAAGAAGTTGAGCAAAACTGACGTTGCTCCTAATGATAGACTGGTTTGCATTAAATTTTTTACCAGTATAGGTTTGATTATTATGATTGGTAACAGTTTTATTATTTAATCTTCGAAATTTTTCGCACCCTCGGAAAGCTGCCGTGTGCCCTGGTTTTTTGCAGTTAATACATACTGGGTTTTCCACTCTTCCCGTTATATGGCAGTTTTTAGTTTCATGTTCCACGTTGCATTTAATACAACGAGGGTTCATATTGCAGTTAATTGCTCTATGGCCAAATTCATTACATCTGTAGCATTGCGCCACAGAGTTTCGTCCCCTATACTCCTCTACTGTAATTTTTAAATATCTCAGTGTTTCAAGTTTGTATATATTACTGACATTTGGGGTTCTCTTAAGTTCTACTAGGTAGAGTGGGAGGGGGATTCTAGTTTTAGCCTGCGTCATTCTGGTCACTTTTCCTACCTCGAATCCTTTGTTACTTAGTTGTTCAGAAATGTCCTCCGGCATGTGTTCTAAGTGCAATCCTCGTATGACCACTTTAACGGGTCTGTCAATTTTCGGGGGAATAACGTAGAACTCAAACTTATTATTTTTGCAAATTTCTTGGATTTTTCTGTGATTGTCATAGGTATCCGTGAATATTTTGATGCAACCGTTTCCTAACCTGGCTTCGAGGACTGTTGTTTCATTACTAATTAGTTCAATCATTTTATCGTAAACCTTATTAAATTTGAGCATTGTTGGGGGAGGTTTTTCTATTTTATTTTCACTTTCCTTGGGTCTGATTATTTCTTCTACCTCTTTTTCAAGTTCGCTAAATTTATTTTTCGTAACTACTGGTGCGGATTGGATTGGTTTTTGTTGGTTTTTAGCGGCTTTTTTCCTGTTAACTGTTTGAAAGTTATCATTAGCATTTTCTATTTGGTTTGTTTTTATGTTATTGGGGTTTAGGCCACAACTCTCAGGGGATTCACAGGGTGGTATGAAATCATACGAACCCCTCAGGTGCTCCACATCCCTCTCGGCTTTGATTCGATTCTCATGGAGTGGTTGTGTCATCATGCCTGCATTCGGTGTGGATCCGAAGACCTCATCAGCTCGGTGTATTTTCTGTATGCATCCCCAGAGCTCTATCTCGGCGTTTAAGATTTGGAGTTTTAAAATGTCCTTGCGCTGACAGTTGTTGCAATTTTGTGTGTCGGTTGTGGATTCTATTTGCATCCCTTCTTCTGTACAAAGGCGCTTTGGTGGTCCTCCGTCATTTTCGGACATCGTGTCCGTATTCATGGTGTGTGAAAAGGCGGGCCCTTCCATACTAATCCATAAAGGATGAGTTGGGCCTAAGAGAAAAAAAAA
>JAOUZG010041286.1:964931-975965 GCA_026289955.1 Argiope argentata | reverse complement strand
TTACACACTCTTGAAACTTGTGTTAGGGTGAATTTCAATAATTTATTCAGAATATGGGTAATAACATACCTTCCAAATTTTCTGGTAATTCGACAACTGGTTTACCAGTTGTCCTTTGCGGCTCAAAACTAATCGGGGGTGGAGATGACCGTGCGGCTCCACTGGCTTTGTATGCCAGCTTGCCGCTTCCTTTTTTTACATACTTAAATGGTCCCTTTTTCGGAACCTGAAACAAAGTTTTACAAAGTTATTTACAAAGTCATATGATTTCTATAGTGTTTAGTAACCTAATAGATTCATTAAAAACAAAAAATAGTTTATAAGAAATATTGAATGAAATAGAATATTTATTAAAAATAGATTTAAAAAATATTGTGCTTCTGTAAGGCAGCAATCGAGATCAAGATTTATCTAAATTAATATATCTTCAATGAAACTTCCAAAAATAAGAGTCTAACTCTAAAATTAAAATTATTCCTGGAAAGTAGTTTCTTACTTTTTAATTATTATATAAAAATTCAGATCCGTGATGCTTGATAAAAAAATGTTTTAATTTTTTTATAAGCTTAGAATGTACATATCTTAATGTTTTCAATTCCGATAGTACCAGATTTCTTCATATTAATGTACTTTGGTGTTAATATATTTTTAAAGTTCGACTCCGCATATCCTCAAATTCATTTTTTATTGGTAACAATAATTGGGGATTATTATTGCTAGTTAATTTTATAGTCCCAGAGCTCCGAATTCTAATTGTTTTGAGAGAATATTTAACTAAAGTTTTTTCTAATATTTATTAGCAAAGAAATAGGCGTTCATGAATCATTTGTATGAGCATTTCTATTCGAAGCAAGATGGGGGCTCATATATGACGAACTTGGAAAGTTGAAATCATGGTGAGATAATGAGTCTGGCACTTGAGGAACCAAATCAGATTTCCGCACCATATCAGAGGATGAAATTTAACTTACAAAATGCCTACATAGAATAGTGGATCTCAATAGAATCATTTTTCAAATTAAACATCCTCTGTTCTCGAAACTGGTATATTAATCCCAAACTTTAAAAGAAAAGTGGGTTATACAAATTTATATTGCCGATTTTTGCAGTATGCGTACAGAAAAATCTAAGCATTTTGCAACAGTTTTTCCCCCACTTTTTAACGTTCAAGGCATTATGAGGAAACCTCACGTCAAAAACAAATATATATCAGGAAACTCGTTCTTTTATACAAAGTAATGTAGGTACAGGTTATAACGAAAAAAGGTTTTGACTTCTTCTTACAAGGAAAAACGTTTAACCCAAGGATTACATTTCATTCATTAGTATATTTTCAACCTGTATTTTAACGCTTCTCTTCGTGCTGCAGTATCTACTAAATTATCTTTGATGTTTCATTTCCAGTCAATGCGAAGATCCGATGAAACATGTCCGAGTTTTTGCATCTCGTGCAGACTCTTGAAGGCTGTTCGCACAATCGATGCGACTCCGCACTATTGCGAAAGGAAACCAAATGGTGAGAGTTCAGTTCTTTGCACGAAGATATCCCTTCATTTTGTTTGGTTGCCATATTTTGTGCAGTATAAATTTTTATATATTTACATAAGGAAAATGAATATACCTCATTTTTTCCTTCCCCCATAAAAACTCATTGACAGTTATTTCTGATGAAAAAGGCAACGGGGAAAAATTAAATTGCATTAAAAGTTGCAAATACTTACTTGTTCTAGTTTGATTTTCAAAATTAACTCTAACTATAGCATTAATTGTTAAAAATTCGAATTCCCTAAGTAAATAAAATTTTCAAATATGTATGCAATTTCCGATCATAAAATTCCCTTCAAAGTATATAACAAAATGATTAAATTACTTAAATAGCGAATTTTAGGTTCTTAATCATTACAGGACACAGTTGTTCTTTCCATACCGGATACAGTTGATGAATTGTAATAACTTGATTCATATTATTATGAGCGAGCGAGCGCCACGGGGGTCGCCGAGGTTGGTTTAGCGAAAGGAATAGTCTGATAACCGCTGAATCACTCGCGGTGTTCTCCGAAGTTTCACGTGTATTTGGGCGCTCGCTCTCTCGGCTATATAAGGGACGGGTTGCCGTTGTTTTGGCATTTTCCTCTCGAAAGAGAAGCGTCTTGCTGGACTAACGGATTAATTTTCTTGCTTGTTATTAGTGAGCGGTGTTTACGTTTGCTGTTAACATTGTATTACTGAGCTCGCTGTGGTTCACTGTTTACTGTCCTATACGATAGCTGTTTTGCAGTCTGATTTTATTCTGCGTGAGACTTGTATTGACGCTGTCAGGGACTGTTGGCTGCTGGATTGTTTTTATCTGAAGTTCTACTTTATCGAGTCATCCTGTAAATACTTGTAAATAGCTGTAAATTTTTTTTGTTCTGTCCTCTAGTGAAGTCCATTCAATCCGAACCCGCTACGGTAAAAACGTAACAATATGTACAGCGAGTAAAATATTAAAAATATATCGAATTTTATTCTTTGTTTATGGGAACACATTATAAAACTAAATTCTGAAACTTGGATATGATATCTTAGCAAAAAGAGAATTACAACTTAGGTCGTCACGAATAATGAAAGGGAGAAAACAGCTACAGCTATCAATTTTTTTAATTTGTGTGTGGAAATTTTTTTAATGATTCACGGTAAGTCTAATTTGTAACACACCGAATATTACAAACAATAACGTCGTTTCTGCAATGAGTTCATTTACTTTTCGACATATATCCAATCAATGCTATGTCTGCAATTTCAAGTTTTGAATACAAGTATTTAATAATACCTCAACTATATTCATAATTATCATTAAATAATTAGTAGGATATAAATGTGTGTATCCCTATTCCAGAATAAAAATTTACAACTTGGATAAATTATGTTTTATACTTAGAAAACCACAAAAAATTTCTTCTGAGATATTAAAACAGTTCAGCATTTCTTTTAATCGGTATATTTCAATTGATGCAATTCGAAACTTGTAATCGCTCGCTACTAAAACCATTAACCTCTGTTAATTTTAACATGCGGTCCCATTTTCTGAAATGCGTTTCTTCGTTGCCCAGCATTGATATATTTGCAGCTTAAGCAAATGATACATTGTATTTATTAACAGAGCACTTTTTATAAAATGTTTAAAAAAGTCAAGAATTTTTTGTATGACATTAAACTCAGCTTAGCTTTTGAAATATTAACAGACTTCAATTTTTACTAATATTTTGGGCACATTTAAAACAATTTTTTCCCCGTTTTAGTACGGAGTACTTAGTTTGCTATTAATTACTCAAAGTGTGACAATTTGATAGGAACTCGAAAAACCAATTCTTCAAATTCAATACCTTTATTCTACTTAATGATAGTAAAGTAGTGGAAAGATGCATTTCATTCTTACTGCGTTTTTTTGACGATACAAAGGATTCACTCTATAATGCCTGGAGTATCCATAACTCAATTAGCGTACCATCTGGTTATTTGAAATCATAAAATACCATGTAACAAAATTAGAATACAAAAGAAAGCTTAACTATTAAAAGTCTTTTTTAAAGATCATTTAATTAATAATTTTTGGCATTTTGGTTTTTCTCTATTAAATAAGTGATATTTTAGTTTCGGAGCTCAGATTCACAATCTTGAAAAAAAAAGGTGATCATGGTTTAAAAAAAAACTTTTCCTATTGATGTGCATCAAGTTATAGCATATTATCAAACGGATATTTAAGGAAAATTATGTATATGATCAGGAATTAAAAATTATATATTCAAATAATTACGGGTAGTCTTGTTTCATTTAATTTTTAACAGAAATGTACAATTTATAGTTAGTCAGGTTTTAATACGGGGTATCTTGATTTAAGACAAGTACTTAATAGCTAATAACAGATAATAGCAAAATAAAATCAAAACAGATGAGAAAAATTTAAAAATCTTATAAATTAAAAATAGAATCGACGCTCGAGTATCCAGTCTAATGAGCCGGAAGTTCAGGTCTGATCACAAAAAAAGCCGGATTGTACAGAGTTTTTACAAACTTCTTTCTTTGCCCACCAATAACAGAATACAACGATTTTATACTAAAACTCGTACTTTCTCATTGAGTACGGAACCCTCCATCGATCTCAAGAAATGTAGAATGTGAATCAGCCAGGTGATCCCTAGAAGCAAATGGCGTAATATTTTGAGTTAAACTATAAGGTTCTGTACTGGTTATACATGCATATACACTGCGCAACAAGTTTCAAAAATTTATTCGAAGAAAAAGGTAAAGGACAAATTGTTCCCATTTTAAAATCAATTTTGTAATCTTCCCTATGGTACACTTAAAAAATATTAAGGATACCACAAGGGCAATTTGAGAATACGGTACGTACTATGCAGTAATAGGAACAACGACAGAAATTGGGGCCCTTTACACATTAGCGAAACCATGAACAATAAGCAGTACACTACTTATTTCCTGTCGCAACTTTTTTTTGAACGGCACGTAGAAAGGTCCTCCAGATGCCAAGGCTTTCAAAGCCTTGGCAATGTTGCCAATGCAACACCCTGCCTTCTCCATTCAATTACGAAAAAAGAAAACAAGCCCGGATAGTACGGAAGCGGATACTCGGGAGTGTACTGTAGTCTCAAGTGGAAGCTAAAGATATCAACCAATTATATTAACTTTTCTTTCCTGTATATAAAGCAAAACAGGAATTTTCCCTCGGTATGTTGATATCAAAAAGGTAATATTTTAAATTAATATGATAAATATTTTTCCTCACTCAAACGTACTTACGGATAAAATGCTTAATTACGCATAAGCATTTGTTTCCCCTCGTTGCCACGAGCAATTAATTTATAAAATACGGTTTCTATGAGCGCAAGATATTGAAAGGCATCTCAACGTCGTTAAATATTGTGAATGCCGGACAATATTGAAAGAATAGGATCGAATAAGCAAGCGTTAGTTGAGGAACGTACAACAAAAATATTTAAGCGCATATGAGCCGAAAATTCACTATCGAAGATTCCGCAAATTCGTAAAATTTTAATTGTGCCTATAATAATCAAAAAATATTTTTCACCTCGCATTTAATACCTCGCATTGTATCACTGAATTATTCTGAAACTAATTTTTTAGATCATTTATTATTATAAAGCTTAATAAATTAAAATATTAAATACAAATTTATTGAAATGTTTTCAAGAATTTATTGAAATAATTTCATGGGTTCTAGAATCTTGAAATATTTTATGTAGTTTTCTTCATAAAAATAAAAGTTTGGATTTTTTTCTTCCCTTTTTGCATTATTACAACTTAAGGTTATAGAGAAATCTGGATTTAAAAGTTTGAACATTTTTTTGTATTAATTGGGAGTGAAGGTTTTTTATAAAATTGTGCACGAGTCAGCTCGGCTGTATACTTTTTTAGGGTTATTAGATCTTTATTATACAAGAATAATTTATCTATATTTTTTATAAAATCATCTTTCAAATAAAGTAGTATTTCATTGTTCCAAATTTTTAAATATTTGTTTTTTCACGCAAAAAAATTATATTTTGTTAAATTTACTAATGCTGTTGTTGGAGTGAGAAATTTAATTCAATATCACAATTTTTCTATAATGCTTGCATTTTATTTATAGCAATTGTATGCCTACTTTATATGTTGAAACCGGAGCATGAAATCGTTTTCTAAATGTCCTGATGGAAAAATCCCAACATATGTAAAAAATTTAAATTCCACATAAAGGAAAATTAATGCAATTTAAAGCTATTTGTATAGTTTACAATAAAAGATCATAAAAAATTAAATATAATTAACAGCAGGAAATCCATATACAGTTTCAAAAAGAATGAATATGAGGAATTTGAAAAAAAATGTTTTATCTATATATATACAGATAAAAGCAAGACAATTTAAAAAATTTAATTTTCAGAAATTATTTATGATACATACTTTTTCTGTGGAATAGTTATAGCTAATCAATTCACATAAAATACAATCAACATGAGAAAATCACTTAAAAAATCAATTTTAGCATAAAATTAAATATTATTAAATAATATAGACATATAAAAGGAAGCCAGTGACATTTTTATATCTTAATCACGGAATACAAATAAAGGTGAATATGTTTTTGGGGAGCGCCTTCTTTTTTTATCTAATTGAAAATCAAAATTTTATTAGTCCCCAAATTGGTAATATATTCATATTATTGCCAATTAAATATATAAGATTCCAAATTTGATATTTTTAATTAACAGATGTTTTGGGTTATCACATTAACAATCTTTCTAAATGTACAAACCAACAGTTGATCAAATCCTTGCTGAATTTATTTCTAGCATTAATATGCATCGACGTTATACATGTTAAACCTGTGTAATCAGTTTTACCCAACTAGGCCTTTTTCGTTCTGTAGTTTTGTTAAATTATATTTGAAGATCTGGACACTAAAATTTCTTTTAAATATTTATACCAAATTTGCAGATTTTTATTGAATTTTGAATAATGACGATATGCCAAATTCCGATCGTCTATTTCAAACCGTATTAGATTTCAGCACAATCACACATTTTTAAATATATATATATAAATCAAAATTCAGATTCAAGGAGGTCATGAACGGAGGTTGGTGAAAAATTCGAGTTTGTATTTTTTGAAAATCCCAATAAATTGTCTATATTTTGTATGTGAGAAAGTAATGAACAAGTCATGAGTAAAAATGGATTTAAGGTGTGTGTTTTTAATGTATGCTGTCTAAATTGTCTTCAAATCATGATAACGAATCTCTTCAACAATTACAAGGATTTATCTATGCTTTGTTGTTACTAATGTTACTTGCCATGGACAATCACGCTGATGGCTGTCATCGATTTTAAGCCGAATGAGCTTCTCTTGTTTTTGAAGGAGCAACGTCTAGGGCCAAGAGTACGACTTAACTACCCGTTCCTCACATTCGCTTGCACAGTCTCTTTTTACGGGGGGGGGTACATTTACACTCCTCACAGATTAAAAAAAACGAAGAACAACCATGCGCTAGCCGGGACTCGAACCCAGGAATCCCAGATAACGAGGAAAATGCGCTACCTTTGTGCCAGGAGGCTGGATCTCTATGCTTTAAATAAGAGGCAAAGGGCAATACACGCATAGAAAACAGTAGCATCTGTTAATTGAGAAAAACATACAAACTGCGAGGCCTCGCGTTTAATAACCTCCACTTCAAAAACGATTTGACAACCATCAGCAATCAAACAACTTGCCATTACATTTTTCCACGGGTGTTCTTTTATATAATAGGAACAAGATTGTTTTAGCACTAAGGTTCCTATCTTAATATGTCGTCATTCTTTATTTTACTGTACTTCACTCAAATATAAGGATTCAGAAGACTAGGGCACCTTGAATAAATCTTTTTTACCAAGTATAAACAATAGAAACTCGGCATACCTTTTTTGTTTCTTTCTTTGGGGATTTTTTCCCTTTTTTTCCATCTGTAAGAAAAATATTTTAAGAAATCTAAAATTATAATATAAAGTACAATTCATAATTTTTTATAATATGAAGGGACTATTACTAAAAACCAATTACTATACTTAAGATCCCAATTGACGTTGAAAGTTAAGACTACCTCTTAAATGCAAACGAGATTCACAAGCAAGATATGTTATAGAATCTTTTAAAATAATCTTGATGTGAAGATTGTAAAGGAGAAATAGAAATCGTAACAAGATCAGAAAATATATTGAAAAAAAAAGTTACAAAAAATGAACAACATACGACGTGTCGTAACTATTTCTGTCCATAATAAGACTTGACTCCTAACTCTTCTTTTACCCTTTCAATACGAAGGTTCAATGTCCACATCACGACATCGAAAATATGGTGAACCGTTTAGCTATAGAGTTTCACTCGTCAATTAAAATAGATTTTCAACTCATTATTACTGAAGAAAACTGTCCTGAAGAGATATTGAGACTGCTTCCCCATGAGTGGGAGTATAATGATGCTTAAACTATATACGGCAAATATGCTGCATCAATTTAATTCAGAAATCCATAGGAATAATCGAAACTTTCTTCAAACCTTTTCTGCATATTTCCTAGTGAATGTAATACTCCCCCCCCCCCCCGCCGTATAATTAATGTGGCCTAGGAAACCATGAGTGGCAACATTTTTATTTTCAGATTTCAAAGTGCTTATTTTCTGTTTTGAGCAGTTGCAATAAAAAATTAAAAAAATGTTCCTATATACATATAGGAACATTTTTTTTTAAATAATAAGAATCAACATTTGGCAGAGAACTAAAATCTTTGAAGCATGATTGCATATTTAATTTTATTTTTTAAGCCATTGCACTTCTGTCATCACATTCCTGAGCACGCAACAGCATATATTGACAGGCATTATTGATGGGCATTAGCAAGGGCAACTCCGTTTAAGCGCATTTTGTTAACTGAAAAAATAACTACAAATTTGGTGAAAAGATCACATACCGAATTTCACCATTCTAAAGGTTTGTGAGTTATCGTGTTCATAAGTTTAAAAAAAAATCCCAGAAATGTTAATTTATTAACTCGTATATGAAGACAACGGATTTAAAAAATTCTCCACGCTTTTTTATCTGTATTAAGATAGATTTAATTCGTCAAAATAAAGGTGAGAGATAGGATGAAAGGAGAAGTTTACATTTAAAATTATGGTAAACTACGATTACTCTTCGGTTTATAAGACTCAAACAGTGCAGATAATTAGTAATGCCGACGGTAAATGATACTAATGCACGGTTAAATATTTCACAGCAGTTTTTATTTATTGTAAGGAACCAACATCAAAGTAAGCACAAATGGAAAATTCTGTTCTTAAAATTCGGACACAAATTTTACAAAAGAATGATGTTTTATGCCAAAACATTTGTATGCGTCATCTAATTTTTTGACACTATTTCAATATTAACAACAATAGATAATCCAGAGTTTATTCTATTTAAAACATTTTTTCTTCAAGTTAATTGTTATAAATAATGAGTGCCTTAAAATATAAATATTTTTAACGTATGATATTTCATATATTTTGATGTTTAAAAAATATTATTAATAATTTTGCTACTCAAAAATATATTTTAAAATACATTTCATTAAATGATTTACAAATTTTTTGGTACCGCTCTGAAAGCAATTTTGTCTCGTAAAATAGCCATATTAATGAGAAATTGTGAATTAAAATAAAATTCGGCGAAAAAATGGCAACACTCACATACACGTGAAAAATATGATTGAGCAAAAAAGTATCTAAAAATGGGAATTTAAGGTCAAAGGGGATCCGTAAATGCTTCTCGCCCCTTAATGATATGTAACCGTCGCAAAAAGACCATCTCAGGTTATTAAAACTAAAACGCCTTCAAGCTGGAACGGGTTAAATTTGGTGCATGTTTTTTGCGTTAGAACTTGCAGATTTCTATTAAATATGGAAAGAAATCTATTTAGAGGAAAGCTGCCTTTCCGGCTTTCTGCTAAAAAGGATCGTAATAATTATAAAAAGTAAAGCTCTAAATAAAGGAACCTTAATTTATATATTAAGCATACATATTTGGTTATATTAACACCAGGTTTAGAAGCATGAAGGTGCTCTCTTTCAAGGAGAACCGTGTAATTTTGAACATGAGAGAGGAGGAGGAGGATTCAATAATTGAGATTCGGATAAAAGAAGCTTTCAATCAAAATCTTCACCTCTACAGAGGAATTCAAACGTTTTTTACAAGTAATTAAAAGTGAGCTATAATGAGTAGTTATAAGAAATGAGAATTTCCCTAAACTTATTCAGAAATCTACAAAAATAAAACATTTACTTACTTTTTGTCGAGTCAGAAATTTGTGAGTCCATCTGAAAAGGTAAAAAAAGGCGTTAAATATTATAAATAACATCTGTAATTTATTTAATTTTTTAAGACTTATGATAATATCATTTAATTTAGAACCCTTCTAAACTTTAAAAGTAATTTTTTGTGAGATTCAATGATATTCATTTAAATATTATACATTTTTATGAAGTTATAATTCAATTATTTAACTGATCATTTGTAAAGAAGAAACTTTGAAATTGACTTTTCTTTGTTTCTTGCTGTGCTAGAGTTTTAACATTCTGTATTTGCAATTTTTATGACAATACAGTATATTTTCAGAGAATTTTCACGTCTCGTGACGTACGAATTTATCTAACTTTCTAATTAGATGACAAATCCTATTTTGGTCATTTATTGTTAGTTTGATTTTTTTAATAATACATGGAGCATTTGGGATATTAAAGCACTTCGAATTGATTTTTGGGTATTTAAATTCTTAATTCAGGGGCTTAGGTGCAGACTTGAAGCTAAAAATTCAGTAATTCAATGAGCGTGTCAGACACGTCATTGTATTGCGATCGAGTTAACGGAATTATTTATAGAATTTTTTTTCAGGTTAAACACCATCTTCTTGATAGTTAAAGAATTATATATATATAAATGAAAATTATAATTAATCAAAGTGTATATAAATAACGGTCACGGTTTTTCGCTGAATATGCACAAAATCCAGTTTTTTCTGTTTCGGCACTATCATCACATTAGAAAATTACGAATGTTCCCTTATTCAGTCATTCAAATCAAAATTCGTAAATAATTCTTCAATCTCATTGATAGTCAACTGTTTCCCTTCAAATTATAGACCCTTATAACTATCAACGTTGTAATTAAAAGTTTTCAAAATTGACATCGTTTATTGATAAACTTGATCAGTTTCTAGCAGTGGATATGTAATTGTAAATTTACGTTTAATTTCTAGTTAATTTAAAATTTATAGTTTTATTTTATTCATAAAACAAGAAATTCTTAAAGAAGTGATGGACAATTCACAACTGTTACACACCGATTTCACAAAAAGTGTTGATTTGAAACTTTCCCAGCTTGAATGTTTTAGAATTTCCATTTACCAGTATCTATTGAAATGGAAGCTAACCAAATCCTAGACCTTTTACAAGATGCAAAAT
>JAOUZG010041286.1:953959-964531 GCA_026289955.1 Argiope argentata | reverse complement strand
TGAAATGGAAGCTAACCAAATCCTAGACCTTTTACAAGATGCAAAATCGACAATCAATAAAAAAGTAAAGGGTATAGAAGACGCAACCCAGACAACAACTTTTCAAACGCATATAAAGGAAAAAGAGGAGGGACATAAAACGATAAGGAAAAAATCACCTGTAGATAAGCAGTTATCAACATACGTCATAAAGAAGACTTCCTATACAGAAGTGGCTAAACTAAAAAATAAAAAAATAATAACAATGCTTCTATATCTTACAGAAGAGAATGCCAAAAACTTGACTCAATTTTCAAGAGAAGAAGTAATGAAGAACGGGGCCAATATCAAGATCAGGGTGGTGTGAAAATTTCAAAATAATGGACTGGCTCTAGTGCGCGACAAACGGTAGGAATTTGAATAACTGAAGAAGACAATCGAATCCAATGATTTTCTTAAAAAGAATACATCGGTAAGATTGCCGCAGAAAAGATTCCCAAGCCTAATTATTCACGACCTGAACAACGACACTATAAATAATGATGTCCAAACGGCTTTGAAAGTATACACTAACATGCAAGAAAATCTGCGATTCCGATTCAAAATTAAAGGTCGCAGAGAAGGAACAAACCATTGGGTTCTAGAAACTCTCGGTGAAGTTCTCCGTAAGATTGAACAGTTTATAAAGATTTCTATAAGCTGGTCCATGTACCATATGAAGGAAATCTTTCGCATCAAAACGGGATCGACTTGTCAAGAGCACGGTCACACAGCCGTTTCAAAAGAGTGCAAGTTTACAAAGCCATTTTGTGGTTGTTGTTGTTGTTATAGACACAGTAGCAAAAGCTGCAGAAGTGAGAATTTCACCTGCATTAACAGCTCCGAAAGCATCAGATTGAGAGGTACTAACTTCAGCATGCGGCACAGAGCCATCGACAATCAATGCCCCTGCTGTCAAAAAGAGGTAGCAGCCTATAGAAAAGTGAAGGGGCTATTATTAGTATGAACCGTAATAATTTTGAAAATTCTTTTCCCAGCAACATTGTGACAGTCCCTACTCAAGATCCATTAAAAATACTCCATATAAATTTAGCAAGCGATAAAGCATCCAGCAATTATCTTTATTTGAAAGCAAGCGTGATTAAACCAGATATCACCCTAGAGAAGAACAATAACATAATGATAACGAAATCCTCGGAATTTCAAAATCATGGAAAACGTTCAGATCCACAAACCAGAAGGATGCAATTCTAATCCCGTCAGTCCAATTAAAACCGATTTATTGGCAACAAAAGTCAATATGGTAGCCTTAAAAATTCAAAATCCTCGTATAATTTCTGCCTACTCCTCGCCAGCATAGAATATAGGAACTCCTCTCTAGGAAATCCAAAAGGTAATTACCAGCCTTCAGGAGAAAAATATCATCATAGACGCTGACTTCAATGGACACAAAACTCTCTGGGGATACAGGTCCAATGACAACAGAGGCAATGAAGTCAGGGATTTTATCTTAGAAAATAATTTATATATTTTAAATAAATCAGATGCCCCATCAACTTTCGAATCCAATAACAGCGTTGGCTAGCCAGATCTGATCTTAAGTTCTCAATCAGTTAAACACTTCCATTAATTGGAAGGTTCTGGGTGATATTTTTAAAGTGTTTTAAAGTGATCACAGATATATACAAAAAATAGCATCCCTTATAGCTAACCAATTTTACAAAAGATGCAAGACACGCCATAAGAATCATCCTAGATTTTGAAAATGTTTGGTAAAGATATTTATTATTTAGAAAATAAAATAGCAACAGCAAGAAATTCCAGAGAACTAAATGACGCCACAATAGTATTTCAAAACTCTAATATTAAAACCTGTAACAAAACTTTCAAGATTAAAAAACAGCTATGATTAACGAAACCAAATTGCTGGACAGAGAAATTCGAAATGCATAAAAAGAAAGTCGGAGCACTAACAAAGAGAGCACAGAGAGCACCAGAAATTGAAAAGCCGTGGAGATAATAGATCTTTAAGAAAGAGAAAATATACGAAAAGCATCTTAAACAAGTAAAAAATACAAGCTGGAGCAATTTCTGCAGTACAGCTTCCGACCCGTAAGTTAATGCACAGCCACTATTCGGAAATCGGTTTTCCCTTCACAAATCCCATACCAGATAAATAGTGACCCAAAAGGAAGTCGGAAAGTAGCCACACTAACCATCCCTGACCAGATTTTCCCATCTCCTGCTATTTCAACTATTTATCATTTAAACACTTCGACGCAGCCACTTGACCCTTCGTTTTCCCTCCAAGAAATTTCATTGGTAATAGACCACCTTCCCGTCAGATAAAGCTTCCACTATTGATGAAATTGATAATTTCCTTATCAAAATTATTCACAAACGCTTTCATAATATCTTTCCAATTTTCCCTAAGTGCCTGGAATTAAGTTGCTTCAAACAGTCCTTGAAAATAGGAAATATTTTATTTCTGAAACATGGCATCTTCCAATAGACCCATTTTCCTCCTGCTAACAATCTGGATAGTGCTTGAAAAATTGATGACTGAAATGTTAGCTTATCATCTTGGGACCACTAATAGCCCCAGCGAGCGTCAACACGGGTTTAGAGAATGCAAATCAGTAGATATAGCCATCCATTAGCTGATGAACAAAATTAGAGCCGCAAGACAGGGAAATCATGTCTTAGTGTTCTCTATTATTATAAAAGGAGCTTTTGACAACTTGCAACAGAAAACAATACTTAAGAAACTGGATGCCAGCACCTGTCCTTTAAACATCAATAGATTCCCCTTCACAGCCTCCTGCAAAACAGGAAATTGAACCTATTGACTCAAGAAGGCAGATATATGAAAGATTAGAAACAACGCTGCCCTCAAGGATCATACAGTGGTTCGGCGCTGTGGAATCTCGTATCCAGTGAAATTCTCAAAAAAAGTCTGGTCAGAAAATGAGCATATCCAAGTCTTTGCAAATATATTTGTACTAGTTATCGAAGCAGATACAAAAAATGGCCTTGAAAGAGAAACTCAACATGCATAGCCCAATTTAGCATCTGTTGCTCAAATAATAAACTATCCATTTCCACGGAAAAAACAACCCATACTATATTCAACAAAATGGCGAGAGGCCCCAGAACCACTTGAAATGGTGACATCATAAAGAGGACTAAATCTTTTAAATATCTAGGAATCCATGTTGATGATCAATTAAACCGCTGGAGTATATAGAAAAAGAAAGAGAAAAAGCCTTTAAAATGAATCAAAGTCTTAAAAGAATCTCTGGCAGCACACGGGGAATCTCTCAGAAACACGGAAGAGTTCTCTATAAGACAGTGGTTGAGAGAATGCTCGTCCATGGATCCTCAGAGTGGTGTCTAAATCCGACATACAGAAAGAAGAGGAAACTCTCCTCTATTCAGAGTCCTTTTCTTTTCTATATCTCTGGTGAATATCGCACAATTCCATCATCAGCTCTCCAAACCATTCTTGGCATTCCTCTCCTGCACTAGCAATTACAGTTTGAAGCCAGACTAACCTAAATATATCGCTTAAGAATATCTCTTGCGCACAAAATAACAGAGATTCAACCAGAAGATATAGAGAAGAAAGCAATTGGCAAGTCAACTCATTCTTCGAAGCATCTCAATCCCAACTTAATCTCATTGGAATAAGAAATAAATATATCACAAATGAACAAAATCAATATCTTCACAGATGGCTCAAAAACAGAACATGGAGTTGGAGCTGCGTTTTATGTTCTAATAAAGGATTCCAGGTCTTGTAACTGGTCAGCCAAATTGAATGATTAAAACACTGTTTTTCCAGCTGAACTCACTGCTCTTCATGAATCAGTAAAATATGCATCTCAAATTTTCAAACAACAACGCTTTTGAAATACATGTTGACATCTAGCATCATGACATCTTTAATCCAAAGAGTACAAACCAAATCTAAAGATAAATTTTTGGTATCTTGCTTACAAATCCAACAGTAAAAATCTCACGGTTTAAAGCACATGCAAGAAATATAGGCAATGAAAGGGCAAACCAACTAGCAAAACATGCATCTCTAAATGAGCAATCTTATATGCAAACAAAATTTCCTAAACCAAATATAAAATCCCTCCTCTGGAAAGGCATGCTAGAGAAATTGAAAGGATATTGGAGCAATGGTGGCACAGACAGAAAAGTTTTTAATACTCTGTCCACAGTCAACCTTCATCCCTCTAACTGGATCAGAGAGGATACTAGTTTCTTCTCAGAACACGTCCCTTTTCTTGCTGTACATTAAAAGGTTCCAACTTTCTGAGAATGAACAGTGTAGCTGTGTTGGGACTGGCACGCCACTTCATTATGCTACGGAATGTATTCCTCACAATCTCTTGGCATATGAAAAAGCCGTGACTAAGCTTTGAACAAGAATGGTCGAAAAGAGTCTCCAGCAACCAGCTTTCCAGGCAAAAATTCCACCGCATAATTCAATTTGTAAGTAAAAATAGAGATCAATTCTTGCCTCCCTAGTTCTCAGCTTCAAGTCTCATACTGACAAAGACTGAGGGAAAAAACAAGTACCGTAGTTTCATATCATACATTTCAATCAGTCAGATCCTCTCTTCGTCCCCACAACCCAAATTATTTTCCATCTGATTTTATTATCTTCATCCTCATCTAGTGTTTATAAAAATAAGGGAACACAGAATATATGTATATCATAACACCTTTTACATTTCAGCATATAATTGTTTCAAGTTATTTTTCAAAGTCGAAAATCTCTGTAAACGGCTCATATCATTATGTCTTATATGATTGTAAGTAGTTTTGTTTTTGTTTTTTTCCTACTGTAAATATTTTGATACTTAAATAAAAATCCCGTAACATGTCCACCAAATCGTGCAGTAACCACATATATGGAGGTATGAGATGGCGCTGTGTATGATTTCGTGCATTTTGAAAATGATTCTAAAGTCCAATTTCAAACAAAGTTAGGATGTCAATATTAAGATTTAAAAGAAGAATTTTTACTTCGAAATATTTAAGCACAAACTATAAATGCTTGCTATTAGTAAGACACAGAAATAGAAAAAAAACCTTTGTTACACGAGGGTTACAGAATTGCCTTTTTGATATCCATATCATTATTTCAGAGCTTCCAATCATTTGTTTGCGAAAAATTTCGCCCCAATGTAATTTTAAATCAATCTAAAAATTCCGTTTTACAGATTTTCCTTTAAAGCAGTTTTAAATAGTAAAAAATTAGCATTGAAACAATTTGATTTAGTTCAAATATTTATAACCTAATTCCGAATATAAAATTGTTAGTATATATTTGAAAACATTGAAAAGGATAATCAATTGAATACATTACTGAAATTTGCCGTAGAAACATTTAGAATAATGATATATAAAAATATAATAAATTTTTTGATGGAAAATGGTATAAAATTTTATATTTTGCTTAAGAAATTTTGAAAAGGCTAATTCCAATCGAGTTTGAACCTCCACTCCGAATGGGATGCCACCCAAAGCAATACACAGAGTGTAAGAACATTGGTGGTCTCTAAGTATGAAGGGAACGGGAGAGAATGGCTTAAATTTGAATTCAAAATGAATTAAAAGTAGAAAAAATTGATACGCCGAAAGAGCAACCATCACCAAAATCAAACATTCGTCATTTTAATATAGATAAACATTGCTTTTCGTTTCACAAACCATTTGAAGTCATGATCTAACAAAAATTCTATTACTCAGCTTTGAGCGAGAATTTCATTAAACATCCGAAATTTTTTTAGACATTTTTAGTAAGTTTCCAACATCTCTGGAGCTTACTACTATTATCAATCAGTTTTGTAGAAACATGAGAATTGCTCGACGGAAGACCATCTAATTTTGAACCATGATTATCTATAAGATTCCGCACTATATCAATGGAAAGGAGCCTGATTCATGATATAGGAAAAAGATCTTGTGGTAGAAACGCCTCCCGGTATTTGAGATATTGGTGAAAGATTTGTGTATTTATATGTGTGTTGGAAGTAGAGATTTATTTTCTGAGTATGCCGAAAGTCAAGAATTGTAGATTTTCATTTTGCTGATATTGATATTTTTTTTTTTCGAATCTCAAAGGCTGAGAATTTTGTGGACGCTTTGAATGCGTGGAGAATTGGTTTCAACTCTTTTTACAGGTGGTGAAGTGGCTTTGGAATAATTCATTTTTCCTCCTTTCTTTTTGAGACTTAAAGAAAAGTCTATTTAATTATTTTGTTATTTTGATAAATGTATTGTACTTGTCTGATTAATTCCAATCCACGCAAGTGTCGGGTATGACGAAGCGAAAATCCGATGACCCTATGCCCGTGAACAGCAACAAATGTCGTAGAATAAGCTATACAAGGACAAATGAGCTCCAAATTGTTGAAAAGGCGACGATAGCATTTCAAGAAGGTTGCTCCATCGTAAAACTGGTGATAGATAGTAAGGCAGGCTCGTCCGCATGGGTAAAGCCAACAGACATTAACGCAAAATTTGGTCCAATCATTCATAGTAATGACACGTTTTTCCTTAAAAAACAAAAAAAAATTTTGTCACGCGCCATTTATACTCGATTTAAAAGGTATCCAACTTCGAGTTGTCCAAGTGCCAGCATCCGTATTATCAGCTCGAACATTGTAACAAAATATATAATTCGCGATGTCGATACAGAAATAAGCAACGCAGATATCAACTTCGAACTCTCAGCCCAAAATATTACCGCAGCAACAATCGTAAGATCCAAAAAGAGGGGTAGCTCAGAGCCCATCCCAATTGTGCTGCTGGAAGAAATAGGAAAATCAAATTGAAAAGAAGTAAAGCCAAGGCGTCTTATATTCTAGGTTTCGAAATTCGTAGATAACCCAAAAGTGTGTTACAAGTGCCTAAAATTTAGACACACGCAACTTCGGTGTGTGAATAAAAAAAGATGTAAAAATTGTGGGGGCACACACGTCAAGGAATGCTAACTACCCACTAAATGCTTTCGCTGCGAAGGACACCACGAACAAAACTTAGTAGGGACTGCCGATTATACGCATTAGAAAAAGAAATAATAAACTTGGTCAGAGACAAGGACATCTCTTTCCAAGAAGAGAGGAAATCATTGACTTCTACTTTTGCGCAAAAAGTCGAGAACGGCTCGTCATCTCAAATTTTAGAAAACGACAAACAAATTTCGGACCAAATCTGTCCTTCAGGACGTTAGAAAACTGATCTAATTTTTACAAATAAACGAAATCTCAAAACTTCAAGGAGTGAACCGTCAATGCTTGGCCCGCATCGCGGAAATCCAAAACGACTGTGAAAAAAGTAGAGAAAAATAATACTTTCCTCAATATTATTGAAAATCAACAAGTGGCTATAGACTCATTAAACAATAAAATAAAATTGCTGGAATCAAACTTTGGATACAGCCCCTCTGATAGCACAGATATTGTACTGGGTCAAAGTTCCCTTGCTGAAATAAATAATCTCAGCGGGGAAGAAGAATTCTTGGATATTGGTTAAACCCTCGGTTTTCCAGGATCCTTTATTTTGATCGTTTTTTGTTTTCGTTCGTCTTTTTCATTCCAATGCATCTTATTCAATGGAATGTCCGGGCCATCAAAAGTAAGATCCCCTGGTTGCTCCAATCCCCTTTTTATCTTCCCCAATGTCTGGTTTTGCAGGAATCTTGGTTGAAGACACTAATCCATTTTCACTCAAACGCAAAAAAATTTTTCGTCTTGAAAGACAAAACAGAGCTAGAGGTGGTCTTATCACGGCAATTCGCCAAGACATCCCAGCCCAACGTATCGCTCTCGCTCCCCCACCATCGGAAGTGGAGGTTTTAGCTATAATGATTTGGCTTGGTCCGAACTCGGATTTCCCAATCCCAGTTATTAACCTTTATTCTGCTGGTGGCAAATTTGAAGCCCCCTGGCTGGATTCTCTTGCTTCTCAGGTCACTCCTCTTTTCATATTGCTTGATGATTTTAATCTACATTACCCTTCTCTCGGGAGCTTTCACACTTCCTCCGACTCTAATTTGGTGTTAGATTGGATAAGCTGTAATCAAATGTGCTTACTCGATACGTGTAAATTAACCAGATTTCAGGGGATCCAGAAACCCTCATTATTAGACTTATCAATTTGTTCAAACCTTTTAACAAATAAAATTAGGCTAGAGGTCTCCCATGACCTTTATGATAGTGATCACTGCCCCATTTAGTGTAGTTAGTAGCATCGGCATAAAATCTCTTCAAAACCGAAAATATATAAATTGGAAAAAAATGTCTACAAAAGTTGACGAGCTTTTTCAGTGACAGGGCTATTTTCCATCCCTCGGCAGTCGCACTCAACTTTTCAAGAATGTGCTACTGCATCCTCTTACTCCTTTTCTTGGTGATGTCACTCTCACTCTCCTTGGTGGGATGTAAAGTGCAACTATCTCAAGGCGGTTTAAAGACTTTTAGAAAGGCGAAATCAGGCCCTTCCATTTCGAATTGGGTGGCTATAGGAGCATGGCTTGGACCCTTAAAAATTAAGTGAAAAGGCAAAAGCACAACTTTGGTCTAAAACATCGCAGGAATTTGCACCTTCACATTGCACTTTTCGAATCCTTAAAAGTCTGCTGAGCAAGGATGGGTCCCCATGCATAAATAATCTTATACCTAACTCGGGCGGCACTCTTACAATGCCACTTGCTTAGGCTAATGCACTCGCTTTCAGCTTATTCAAAAGAACACCGAATGAACGACTTCCATGGGATTTCTCAGCTGACCTCGCCGAGACAGCTGAATATAAAAGATTCATCCGCTCTTTTTCCATTAGAGAGCTTCAATTCGCCCTTTCGAAAACGCGAAATAAATCCCCAAGTATTGACCAGGTGAATAAGAAAATGGTGTCCTGCCTTTCGGTGGAAAACTTGACGATACTACTTGAAGTGCTAAATAACCTATGGGCTAACAACGCGGTCCCTGAATCCTGGAGAACAGCAAAGAGTATTCCAATCCTGAAACCTGGAAAAAATTCATCTGAGGTCACATCATACAGATCTATTGCTTTAACATCTATTATCGGAAAAATTTCAGAACGGATCATTTTGTATCGGCTTTTGCGGTTTTACTTAAATAATAAATTCTTTTCCCCCTTTCATGCTGGGTTTTTACCATACAACGGTAGAGATAGCCTTTCAGCAGTATTGCTTAACAAAATCTTGATAGCCAGAGCCTGCAAAAACTTTGTGTATGGCATTTCCTTTGATATAAAATCTGCTTATGGTAATGTCTGACACGATGGTCTGCTACTTAAGATCTTACAATCTGGTATAAAGGGAAAGATAGCTTTGTGGATTGCGCACTTTTTGCAAGATCGCAAAGCCATTGTGTCTTGGAGAGGAGTCTCATCGTCACTCTTTAGGCAAGAAAGAGGCGATCCTTAAGGTAGTGTTCTTTCCCCATTACTCTTTACAATTTTCATGATTGGCATTTACAATACTTTACCTAATGAGGTCACTTGCTTTATTTATACGGATGACATTTTTATCTTGGCGGAAGAATCAAATATAGAGAAGACAAAAAATAGAGTAAGATTTTGTGTCTCCAGATTAGAGGGAAAATGGCACATGGATATTTCTCCACAGAAAACCAAAATAATTCGCCTCTCTTCTCGGCTCTCACCAGATGAGTTCGAAGTCCTATTTCGAGACGGTAATATTCCTTGGACTAACAATGTCCGTTTCTTTAGCATTCAGCGAGCCGCAAATTTCTCTTTCCGTTCACACAGAGCAACTTAAGAACAACGCTTTTAAGAAACTAAATGCAATCAAGGCTTTGGCAGCTCCAAAGTGCGGAGCGTCTGCATCTAATTTACTGTTTGTCCATAAGGAGATCTCTGGCCGACAGACGTCTATGTTTACGGCGGGCGTTATAGAAACAGGTTACTGCAGGAAGAGTCCATTTCACAGAGGTAGAAATTCATTCAAGTTTCTTACGTTGGCGCGTTTAGCACCTAATTGGCGGTATTGATATATTGCCTTTAATTTTCGAAAGCAAATTCAAGAAATGATTCATTGGGCTAAAATTCATTTGCGTACTTGGAATTTTGAAAATATATATTATTCCTGTTAGAATAATACAGAAATTTCTATCTGATTAGTACAGAAAGAAGAGAGTAAATCTAATAGAAAAAATGAATAATTATTTATATGTCTAACATCTACACAAGAAGAAAAAATAATTAAGTGGAATCCAGCATGACAAAAAATAAATTTTCATTTTATTTATTTTAAATTTATGTAACTACTTAAGATTAAATTCTCCGCAGCAAACGCGAAGTAATCTGTCTAATTCAACATAAAAATACTAACATAATAATCGTAATTATTTCATAATTTTTATAAAAGGTTGTTTTTATTCTGTTACAAAGTAAAATATCCATTGTTAAATATGCTTAAAACCTCTCCAAAAAGTTTTTTTAATAAATAGATTTATTTATTTTTGATACATATACTATTTTCCGAAACTAAAAATTAACAATTACATTTTATTAAATTTTAGTTTTTTT
>JAOUZG010041286.1:925595-938959 GCA_026289955.1 Argiope argentata | reverse complement strand
GATTTCTTAATATATGTAACCTGGAGTTCTAAAACGCTAAATACTATACAAAAAGAAAATTCAAAAATATTAATAACTACTTAATTCAATAATAAATGAAGTGAAAAATTTTAGTAAAAATCCTGGCACATTGTGAAGAAATTAAGGCAATTTAATCAAAAATAATTTCTTATATTTCATTAAAACTAAAATAAATTATAATTGCGATTAATATTCCAAAATATCCGACATATTTCCTCCAGTATCACAAATTTTTAGAGTATTGCTTTATAGTAATAAAGCTACTTAAAATACACTGCTCAAAACAATTAGGGGAACACATGGTTTTAACAGAATTACGCAAAGATGTCTACCAATAAGTAACATAAAATGAATCATCTATAAATTACAGCCTGCCAGTAAACGGAAGAAGAAAACTTTATATGCAAATCAAAGTCCATGACGTTAAAAAATAAGAAAAAGGTGATAAGATCAGAAATCGGGATGTTGCAGAAACGTCTGGGTTTTTTTTTGCCGTAACTGTGAAATTTGATTGCGCAGTCTTTCTGTTTTTGAGACAAGCTTATGAGAATGTTTGAACAACGTGATTTACCGGAATCCATGGCATGGCGTGTCATTGGCCGACTGTAATGAGGCCAAACACAATGGAGTGTCACGGACGCTTCTGGAGTCGCCAGAAGTGTTGTTGCAAGGCTGTGGAATCGATTCCAAGAAACAGGAAATGTTAGACGTCGACCAGGACAAAGTCGGCCACGCGTCACTACAGCAACTGATGACCGGTATATACAGTTAACAGCCCGTCGAAACAGAACAGAAAATGCTACTCATTTGCAAAGACAGTTGTTCTTGGCAACAGGATGAATGGTGTCCAACCAAACAGTACGCAATAGGCTTCATGGGGAGGGCTCTATGCACGTAGGCCAATGGTCTGCATTCCGTTGACCCCACGCTACTGTGCGGCCCGAAGAAGATGGGATGCTGAACATCGAGATTGGCAGCAACATGATTGGAGCCAAGTGCTGTTTACAGACGAGTCCCGATTCAGTCTGGAGTGTGACACTCGATGTGTTCTGGTATGGCGGGTGAGAGGCACTCGAAAAAACCCCACATTCGTTCGTGAAAGGTCACAATACAGACGAGCTGGTTGGATGGTATGGGGTGGAATCAGCATAGGCGGACGTACGGACCTGCTTATCATTCGGAATGGCACTTTGACGGGCCGCAGGTATGCAGACGAGAAACTGCGATCTCATGTCATCCCTTACGCTGGAGCCATTGGCGATTCCTTTATTTTCCAGGATTATAATGCCCGACCGCATAGAGCTCGTCTGGAGCTTGAAGCTGAAACAATACAGCGTAGGAAATGACCAGCGTGCTCTCCTGACCCGAATCCAATCGAGCATGTTTGGGACATGCGCGGACGACGCATTGCTGCGCGGCCAAGGCCGCCTGTGACTGTCCCAGACTTGGAGATTGCACTTCTTGAGGAATGGAACAGTATTCCCCAAAGTCTTATCGATAATCTCATCGCATCCATGGCAAACAGGTGTGCGGTAGTCTTAGCTGTTCGAAGATACCATACGCCCTATTAAAACTCATGCATCATGTCTATTCAGAGCCTTTATTTATCGTTCTGTCACCTGTAGTCCCCGTGTATACAACATATTAATAGTTCCGGGTTATTAGAAGCATGGACTTTCTAAATTTATATTCAACATTACGCTGCTCTTTTAAGAAATTTTCCAACTTGGCTACCAAGATTTCCTTAAATTACTAGGCGTGATAACATTCATTATTACCCTGCATGTAATGGTCTTCGCGCAAACATTCGCAGCTAAAACTGTTAAGTTTAGCTAATAGTGTTTTTTAAGAGCTTCATTCACAGAAAAATACCTTTTCTCCCACAAATTTGATTCTCAATTAAATGCATTTCTGTTAAGGAAAAGAAACGTTCCAGAATTGCCGAGGAAATTTATGACATAAAAGCTAATTTTATATGAATTCAAAAAGCTATTCAGCGATAAATTTTTCTTCCTATATTTCTACTCAAATTTATTTTTACAAAGTAATGCTTCTTATATGTAGTAATAAAGTTCAAATATTGTTATCTATTTTTTATTTAATTATATTTTCTTGTTTATCGAATTATTGTAAAAATCTCGCATAGAATACATTAACGAAAGAAATAGGTCTAGAAAAAAACTATTCAAGCCTAAAATTCCATGGTACTAGGGAATAGAAATTCGAAATTCAACATTTTCCCAAATTTAATATTAATAGTAGTAAATAAAAAGTTTCAATCACTTTTAAATTACTGAAATACCAAACCCCTAACCTAAATAGGAATTTTCTTTAATAAACAAGAAAAATTCCAATGTAAATTAAAAAGGTAATAAAATAAAACTGAAAAAATTGAAATAATGCACATTTGGCCATGTAACATGATATCGACAAATGTAAAAACAACTTTAAACATCAAAATGTTGGTTATTAAGACCCCCTCAGGGGCTCACCTACTATAGGTGAGTACGGGTGTCCCTATCCCGCGGTTCCCCGGGATCTTTACTCGTTTTATGTTCATTCTCCCCTACGTCTTCTACTGTCTGCTCGATCCTTCTTTCCCTCGACTGCAAGCGAGGGAGCTCTCCAGGAGAAACTGTCACCGTTCTGTTTGCTTCTTGTTTCTCATGGACAGCCAAAGTACCGACGTGTTGGCCTTGCATGGCAACCCGCTTGAGAGACGGGTGGTGCATTGTGGTCCCCAATGTATCAATCGGCTGGTTGCTAGCCACCTGAGTGGTTAGTCTGTTAGGGATCAAGCGAAGGGGTTACTCCTTGGGCTTGGCGTTAAGGGTGGTCACTGTCCCCGGGGGTAACTCCGAGCGTATAGGTACCGATTAGCGCTAAGGTAAGCGCCGAGGCTGGGAATAGCCAGAGCTGGTGGCTGCCTTCCCTTGTTGGGCTCCGTGGTGGGCGGTGTCGTTGAACCTGAATCTCTACAATATCGTATCACTCTTCGAAAAAAGTGTCCCTTCAGTGGGCAACAAAAAGTATAAATCTCATTCAATAGATACGAATTTTTTGACAAATTCTTTATCTTAAACAGAGTTAGAAAACAAAAAAAAAATTTGAAACAGTCTCTCCGTTCCTTGTATAAAAGGCTATAAATGCTACAGTCGGCGAAGTTCCATCAATTCGAAAGATGAGATCTGGTGACTTGCTTGTGGAGGTTTCTTCCCGCAAAGAAGCACAGCAGATGCAAACATTTAAATTCTTGGCAACTATAAAAGTTTAAGTAACCCCTAACCAATCATTGAATAGCTCTAAAGGTGTCATTACCTGCGGTGAAATATTAAATCTTCCCGTAGAGTTAATTACTTCTGAAATGAAAGCTTTAGGTATTACACACGTCCGTCTAATTTCTGTACGACGTGACGGACAGCTACTTGAGACTAAACACCATATAATAACCTTTAAAACTCCTAAATTACCAGAGTACGTTTATGCAGGCTATATAAAGTTACCGGTGAGGCCATATATCCCAAATCCATTGAGGTGCTTTCAGTGTCAGCGTTTTGGCCACTCTAAAATGAACTGCCGCGGGTCTCTTACTTGTGCCCGTTGTGCACAAAAACGTCATGATAGCCAACATTGTACCGCAGAAGAGAAGTGAGTAAACTGTGGTGGAGAACATCCATCATATTCTCGATCTTGTCCTCGCTGGACGCTGGAAAAGCAAGTTATGGTAGTAAAAATCAAAGAAAACCTATCTTATCTTGAAGCCAGACGTAAAGTTAATGCACAAACCCCAATTCCTGGTGACAGTTATGCTTCAGCAGTCAAAAAAACTTTCTGTGAAAATTGTAATTGTGATCACTGTGTAAAGTATACCAGAAATGCACCAAATACTGAAAAAACTTCTGATTCTGATACCGAACATTCTCTGAAAGCTAATGATGATATTCCAAAACATATTAGAAGAAAATCTAAATCACACACTTTGTTGACCTTAAACCTTTCAAAACGTGGCCTTACGCAAAAGGACCTACGAAAGAAACTAAAATATTCAGCTTCAAAAAATTCCGTTCTTTGGGGCTAGCGACGCAAGGCGTTGTCCATAAGGACTTACAGTCCATATCTGGTTTGTTTGTTTGTTGTTTTATGGCACAAGAACCATATTTGGTAATATTGCGCCAAGCAAATGGTAAAATCAATGAATAGAATTTAAAATAATTCAATAATAATTCCACAATATTAATATAAACCTTATAAAACTATATTGGGAAATATACAAGTTTAAAATTAGCATAGGTGTTAACAAATGAAAATGTAAAACATTGAGACTATACAAAAACACCATCGAAAGGTAAAAAAGTGCTAAATGCTAGTATAAAAAAGAATGACCTTTAAAAATCTAAAAATCATGGTGGTGGAAATTTTCACCCATTAATTCCTGTAAAGTTGTTGAGGATGTATGAAAACAAAATATACGTTGAGTTTTAAAAACAGGGCATTCAACAAGAATGCGTTTTACATTAAAATCAACATGACAATCAGGACACATTGGTTTTCTCTCACCAAAAATGAGATGCCTATGAGTGTATCTAGTATGTCCTATTCGGAGACGAGTCAGCTTGACATTGGTTTTACGTGTAGGAAGTAAAGACCAAGAACCAATAATAGGTTTAATGGAGTGTAATTTAATGTGGATCTGCAGATCCCATGCCTCTTGCCAAGAGGAATGTATGTGACGGGAGAATGCCATTTTAACGTCAAAAAAAGAGAGTCCAGTTTTCATAAACATCGTTGCAGATTTTGCAGCAGAGGCTGCTTTTTCATTGCCTGAAAGGCCAACGTGACTCGGAACCCAACAAAATTTACTATCAAAACCATCATTTTTCAAAGATTGCAAAATAAGTAAAATGGGGATAGCGATTGGGTGCATCCGATTATTATAGTTAGACAGCGTTTCCAAAGCACTCATGCTATCGGAATAAATAATGAAATTGCGCTGTAAAGAAGGCCAAATCTTTTGGAGTGCCCAAAAAATTGCCAGTAACTCAGCAGTAAAAGCAGAGCAGCAATTATGAAGATGTTGACTCAGCATTTCAGATGGAAGTACAATAATGCAAACAATATGTCCAACTGATTTTGAGCCATCCGTGTAAATGCGAACAAATAAAGAATATTGACAACGATGAAGCAAAAAGAGTTATTGGAAGACCACAGGTGTTATTGACGACTTGTCGAAACCATTAAATGGATTTAAAAATGAAAAGTCAGGAATATCCCAAGGTGGGAAAATAAATGGGTCGTTAACTTTAATTCTAACATCGTTGAGGTCCGAGTCGTGTAGTACCAGTTTGACTCTCTCAGAGAATGGAAGAATGCAAGAACGGCGGGCATCATAAAGTCTACGGAGACCAACTGGACACTTCCATTGACAGATGGGATGATGAGGGACGGAATGAGTGCGGAAATAATACACAACAGATAATGTTTTGCGTCTCAAATTAAGAGGCAACTGGTGACAAATGACATATAGGCTCTCAACTGGAGAAGTGCGAAATGCTCCGGAGCATATCCTCAAAGATGTGTGAGGGATAGTATCCAGTCGCCGCAAAACTGTAGGGCGCGCGGAACCATATACCATGCAGCCATAGTCAATGCGGGAGAGGATAATTGCTTCATAAATGCGGAGAAGAGAGGTTCTATCAGCACCCCATGATGTTTCGGAAAGCATTTTCAATATATTTAACGTTATCTCGCATTTTCTCCGCAGTTGCAAGATATGCGGAAGGAAGGTAAGTTTCTTATCGAATGTCACCCCCAAAAACCGCACTTCACTCACCACAGGAATGAGTATGTTTTGAATATAAATATTCGGATCTGGGTGGATGATTCTTTTCCGGCAAAAGTGAATGCACTTACTCTTTTCGGGAGAGATAGTGTACCCATTATTGTTGCACCATTTTACAATCTTATTAACTGCATTCTGTAATTGACGCTCTATGATATTTATGTTACTGCCTTGACATGAGATCTGCAGATCATCAACGTAAAGAGTTCCATTAACAGACGATGGTAACACAGATAAAACTTGACTCAGATGAACTATAAAAGGTGTAACACTGAGGACACTACCTTGTGGAACACCCTCAGTTTGGATAAAAGAATCAGAATAAAAATTGCCAACACGGACAAGAAATTTTCGATGAGATAAAAAGTTCTGTAAAAAAATGGGCATGTTTCCCCTAAAACCGAAGTTAAAAATCTTAGAAAGTATGCCATAGCGCCATGCCCGGTCATACGCTT
The DNA here is from genome assembly GCA_026289955.1 of Argiope argentata. Classification (NCBI taxonomy): domain Eukaryota; kingdom Metazoa; phylum Arthropoda; class Arachnida; order Araneae; family Araneidae; genus Argiope; species Argiope argentata. Next base: position 932,644 of record JAOUZG010041286.1, on the reverse strand, counting down.
TCTCCATGTCGAAAAATATGGAGACAAGGTGATTCCTTCTAACAAATGTGTTGCGTATCTGGGTTTCCTATAAAATTAGGTTATCAAAAGTCGATCTACCCCTGCGGAAACCACTCTGCAACGGGGATATGCATCCTTGTCTCTCCAATTCGTACATAAGGCGAGCATTGACCATGCGCTCAAAGGTTTTACATAGACAATTTGTCAGTGCAATTGGTCTGTAATTAAGAGGGGTGGATGAATCCCTGCCAAGTTTTAGGATAGGAACCACAGTAGCTTCTTGCCATTGGGTGGGGTAAATCTGCTCAGTCCAAATTCTGTTGAATAATAACAACAGATTGGAAAGGGAAGTAGAATATAAAGAATAGTATAATTTGATTATATAGTTGTTTTTTAATCTGTGTTATGCAAATGATAAAAATATGACTTTTTTACACTTTTTTCAAAGCATTCATCTTGAATGTAGTCAATTATCTTGGGGGGGGAGAGAGAATTGCAGAAAATATGTATGCATTCTTCAATTATTTACTTTATAATTTTTGAGAAAATGTTAAAATTTCAATTAATTCCTAATTAATTAAAAATAGAATACAAGAAAAAAACAAGAATTCTATTAATGCCTTTTTTATATTTTACCAAATTTTATTCTTAGTATTAATTTCATATTTAACATAATGATATTGTTCACCTTTCTCAAGATAATAATTCCGAAAGGTGCCGCTAGAGGGTGCCGCAAGAAACAAGGAACTGCTTTCACAAAAAAAAATTGCTTTATTCATTAATTATTTTAGTTTAGTTTAAGTCTTAATTTATTCAATAATTCCTCATGTATTTTTTTCCTGTAAATCTTTATGTTTATTTAGTTAATTTTATTCTTTAAGATTATATCCTATTCACCAGTTGTTGACTGCGCACTACTCATGTTGGATATATAAGAGATGCGGTTAGTGAAGTGATTACGTGGCCTTTGTGAATAAAGTCGTGTTTTGTTGGATTATTGAGGTAGTGATTCTTATGTGTGTTTCTGGTGGTTTTCCTAATATGTATAGTACCCAATGGATACTTCGTGCTGTGTTTGGAAGGAACCAAATTCATTAGAAATGACAGTAAGTATTTTAGTGAACGGTTGGATTAAAAAGTATACAGTCTGCTCCTTATAGCCGAATCTATTAAAATCATTCTCCATGGTTGGTCCGTCGAGCTGGAGAATAGTTAAGAAATATATTATGAAATTATTAAAAATTGAATATTTGGTGCTTAATTGAAGTTGTTGCTAAAAATTTTAAACGTTGAATTTTGAATTTGTTATCAAATATGGCGACAAAAATAGACAAATTAAAATCAAAACGAGCTATTCTTAGGTCCGCAGTGACTAAGCTAGAAATAAAACTACTAGAATTTGGAAACTGATCCGTTCAAGAATTAAAAATTTCTAAAATCCAATTAATAGAGAAACAAAATCAATTAAAAGAAATAGATAACCAAACTGAAGAAATTATTACTGATTTGGAAGAGCTAGAGAAAGAAATTGAAGATAACGAAAGATATTTGGAAAAATTCATTAGAATAAGTTGTCAAATAGATGCGAAATTAGAATTTTCCTTATCTGAGAATAGTAAGATTCATGTAAATGCTAGTAATAGTGAGTCTATGTCAATGTCAAAACAAACTGTAAATCTTCCCAAATTTGATTTACCCAATTTTAGTGGTGCTTTGGAAGATTTGATCAGTTTTAAACAAATATTTGTAACCACTATTCATGAAAATTCGGAACTTTCAAATTTACAAAAACTTCAGTATTTAAATTCATGTGTTGTTAGCACAGCAAGTAAGCTCATAAAGGGCTTTCCAATAACAGAAGCCAGTTATAAAGAGGCTTGGGAAACATTAACTTCGAGATTCGATAATAAAAAGAATCTAGCATATGTTCAGTTAAATAAATTCTTTAATACCAAACCTTTGAAGCCTAATTGCAGAAAATCAATTCTTGATTTATTAGATAATTGCAATGAAGCTATATGTAACTTAAAGTGTTTAGACTTTGAATTTCATTCTTTTGTTGATTTAATTCTTGTATACAATGTTCAATCCAAATTAGATGATAATTTAAAACGGCAATGGGAATTATCCTTAGATAATGATTCGTTTCCCACCTATGAGAAATTCTTTTTATTTCTTGAAAAACAAGCAAGATGTGTCGGATAATTTATCTAAAAGTGAAAATAAACAAAGGGTAGGTCTTAAAAAATCTGTAGCTAATCCAGTTGTCACCAACTCTGAAGTTAAGTCACATAATTTGATTTGCCCTTAATGTGCACTTTTGAAGTGTCCACAATTCCTCAAAAGGTCTATTGAAGACAGATGGTCTATCATGAAGGCTAAAAAGCTTTGTATTAACTGTTTGAGAAATAATCATATTGTTAACAAGTCTTTAATTTCTACAAAATGTAGACATTGTGGTTCTAAACATCACACTCTTCACCATTGGGAGAAGTCAAGTGATAACTATCCACATGTTAGTGAAAATAATATTATCAATCAAAGACAATCTGCTGTTATATCTAGTTGTTTAACCAGTACTCAAACTTTATTATCTACTGCTGTGGTTCTTGTGAAATCAAGTAATGGACAATTTGTCAAATGTGATGGTGGATTCAGGTAGTCAAATGTGCCTTATTTCAAGGGCTTGTGCTAATAAATTAGGCTTACCAGTGAAAACCACAAACCAAAGAATTTCAGGTGTAAATAATATTGTAGCCGAAACTGCTCTTTTTGAAGTTCATATTGTTTTTAAGTCATACTAGTGAAATATTTGATGTAGATGCTTTAATTGTTAACAATGTTATTGTAGACCTTCCTAATTTTGTTATTCAAAACTCATCGTGGCCTCATCTGGAAGGTCTACAGTTAGCAGATACAAAATTGCATGTCTCTAGTCCTGTTGAAATGTTGCTTGGTGCAGATTTATTTCCTTTCATAATGTTAGGACAGTCAATTCTAGGACCTATGGGTACTCCATGTGCTTTAAATAGTAAACTGGAATGGTTACTTGCGGGAGTCATTCACTCAAATCCTTCTCAGAAGTCTAGAAAGGTCCTTAGTTGTCATGCTACAATCCAGTTGGCTTAAGATCTTCAGAAATTTTGGGAGATTGAGTCCCTTCCTGAAATTACCCCAATTCACAGTTCTGAAGAACTATATACCAAAACGGTTTCACGAACTCAATCTGGACGATACATGGTAGATCTTCCCTTCAAAGAAGTTCCAAATTTGGGGGATTCAGAAATCAATGCCTTAAAACGTTTCTATTTACTTGAATCCAAGCTTAGTAAAAATCCTAATCTTAAAGAGCAATATCATGCTTTTATGCAAGAATACCTTGAACTGAATCATATGGAACCAGTTCCAAAATCTGATCTTGACTCTGAACATTATTTTTACTTACCTCATCACGGTGTTGTGCAAGAGGATAGTACAACCACTAAACTAAGGGTTGTCTTCGATGCCTCAGCTAAGGGTACCACAGGGTATTCCTCAAACTATTTTCTTGAAATCTGCCCAAAATTACAACCAGATTTATTTAAACTTCTCATCAAGTTTAGATCCTTTCCCATAGCTCTGACAGGAGTCATCGCCAAGATGTACAGACAGATTTTAGTTAATCCTCAGCATATTGATTTTCAGAGAATCTTTTAGTGATTCAAGCCACATGATCCAATCATCGCTTGTTGATGGTAACATATGGCACAGCATGTGCACCTTTCTTAGCTATAAGAACATTACATGAATTAGCAAAAGACTACAATTCAGAATTTCCTATTGCTGCTCAGTCAATTCTTGAAAACTTTTATGCAGCTGATTTTCTAGGAGGTTCATCTTCAATTGATTCAGCAAAACAGTTGGTCGAAGATCTAAATCATGTCTTAAATCAAGGAGGATTTACACTTAGAAAGTGGACTTCCAATGTACCTGCAGTCATTCAAAACCTTCCCGAAGAGTTTAATTCTGCTAAGCAAAATGTAAATATTTCAGAAGATTCATCTCAAAAAATTCTAGGTCTTGTGTGGAATTCGGCAGAAGACTTATTGAAAATTCATTTTAGTAATATGAAGTCAGTACATACGAAAGGAGAATTGCCATCTATGATAGCTCGAATTTTTGATCCTCTTGGGATTATAGCCCCTACTACAATCATGCTAAAGATCATGATGCAAGATCTCTGGAAAGGTAATGTTTCTTGGGATGATCAAGTCCCCGATTCTATTTCGAAAAATTGGGAGGATTTTAGATCTCAAATTGATCTTTTAAAATCTATTGGTATACCCAGATACTTGAACTGCTTAATATCATCAGACAGAAATTCACGGGTTTTGCGACGGTTCTGGCAAAGCGTATGCTACAGTGGTATACCTTCGAACTTTGTCTTCTAATAGTGACATTTCAGTAAACTTTGTTGCTGCAAAAACTAGAATAAATCCGTTAAAGCTTGTTACTCTTCCCAGAATTGAGTTATGTGCTGCAAATGTGCTTGCGCAATTATGTTCAACAGTTATTGATTCTTTACTTTTTAGCATAAATAGATAGTATTTGTGGTCAGATTCTCAGTTTTTTTTCAATTGGATAGACTCTCCCCCCCCCCCCCATCAAGGGAAACCAATTCGTCACAAATCGTATACATAAAATAAAATCACACGTATACAATCGAATCCTGCAGACTGTGCCTCAAGAGGCATGCTGCCAAGAAATCTTGTTCATCACAAGTTGTGGTGGCACGGGCCTGAATGGCTTAAGTCTCACTCGGACTTACCTTTATTTATAGTAAAATCTTCAAAGAATTCAACAGAAATTTCTAAGGAAATTTTCAGTTATGCTGCAATGTCAAATAACAAAACTTTTCCAGACTTTTTGCTGAAATTTTCTTCTTATCCAAGACTCACTAGAATCCTTGCATTGCGTTTAAGGTTTATTTATAACTCTCGTCAAAGCAATCGTAATTCGAGAAACCGTGAACTTCTGGCTACATCAGAAATTTTGAATGCCACTGTGTGTGTTCTCAAATTAGTCCAGGAACAAGAACTGTCTCTGGAGCTTAATTTACTTAGGATAAATCAACCTTTACCCTCTAACAGTAAATATCTGTCACTAAACATATTTTTAGATGAGCAAGGTCTAATCAGGGTAGGTGGACGGTTATCCAGACATCAGTCACTTAGTCAAGATCAAAAGTTTGCAGTGTTAATACCCCAAAATCATTTCATCACAAAATTAATCGTTGAGCAGTATCATAAGCAATATTTCCATACTGGTGCACAATTAATTCTTTCGTTGATTAGACAAAGGTATTGGATACCAAATGGACGCTCCTTTATTCGTCAAGTTTTGAATAACTGTCTTTTGTGCAAACGTTTGAAAAAACAAGCTTGCCAGCAACTTATGGGAGAATTGCTAGTCGTAAGAATAACTCCTTCCCGCCTTTTTTCTAAGGTTGGTTTAGATTATGCCGGATCACTCATCACGAAACCAAATGTACCTAAATCCAAAACAAAATTAAAATCCTATAATTGTGTTTTCGTCAGCATGAGCACGAAAGCTGTTCATTTAGAGGCTGTTTCAGATTTATCGTCGGCTGCATATTTAGAAGCTCTCAAGAGATTTGTTGCACGCCAAGGACTGCCCTCCGACGTATACAGTGATAACGGAAAAAATTTCAAAGGTGTTGCTAATTATCTTAAGCAACTATTCCAAATCATTCGCTCTAAAAATATTCATAATTTTGCAAGCAGTCACTTCATTCATTAGCATTTTATTCCGCCATATTCCCTTCACTTTGGTGGACTTTGGGAAGCAGCCGTTAAACTGACCAAAGCTCATCTAATCAAAGCATGTAAAACCACCATTCTCAATTTTGAAGAGCTCACGACTCTTCTCTGTCAAATTGAGGCGTGTTTAAGCTCCAGACCCTTAACGCTACTCTCTTCAGATCCATCAGATGTCAGAGCCTTTACTCCAGGTCATTTTATCATAAGAGTTCCATTCTTAGAGATTCCTGAAAGGGAAAACTCATCAAATCTCACTTTGTCTTCCCGTTAGACTTTAATTCAAAAAATGAAACAAGAATTTTAGAAGCCGTGGTCAAGAGACTACTAGCATCATTTACAAAATAGACCGAAATGGATCACTCCAAGAGCTTATCTTAAGATCGGTGACCTAGTTGTAATTCATGATCCACAAGCTCCACCTCTTCAATTTAAGTTAGGTAGAATTAGTTCTACTCATCTAGGACCTGATCTTCGAGTACGAGTAGTCAGCATTCGGACTCAAGATGGCGAAATTCAGCGTCCTATCTCTAAGGTCACTCTTCTTCTCCCGGAGGGGGAGAATGTTCAGCCTTCTCAATATGATAATTCTGAAAGAGTCCGCTAGAGGGTGCCGCAGGAAACAAAGAACTGCTTTAACAAAAAAAAATTGCTTTATTCATTAATTATTTTAGTTTATTTTAAGTCTTAATTTATTCAATAATTCCTCATGTATTTTTTTTCTTGTAAATCTTTATGATTATTTAGTTAATTTTATTCTTTAAGATTATATCCTATTCAGCAGTTGTTGACTGCGCACTACTCATGTTGGATATATAAGAAATGCGGTTAGTGAAATGATTACGTGGCCTTTGTGAATAAAGTCGTGTTTTGTTGGATTATTGAGGTAGTGATTCTTATGTGTGTTTCTGGTGGTTTTCCTAATAGTATAGTACCCAATGGATACTTCGTGCTGTGTTTGGAAGGAACCAAATTCATTAGAAATGACAGTAAGTATTTTAGTGAACGGTTGGATTAAAAAGTATACAGTCCGCTACTTATAGCCAAATCTATTAAAATCATTCTCCAAATATTAATATTTATATCAAATTAGAATCACAAAATGAGCTGCACACCAAAAAGAATTTCACCTGAAAAATGTTTTGGAGAATCTACGAAAAATGTTTGGAGAATGTTTGGAGAATGCTATATATATATATATATATATATATATATATATATATATATATATAT
>JAOUZG010041286.1:833711-848588 GCA_026289955.1 Argiope argentata | reverse complement strand
AAGTGCCTAAAAATCAATGCATCTTTAATGCAAGTAAACTAAGAATTGGGTTAAGATGCAGAATCGTCCACTGCGTGGCGCTTTTACTACTGTTCGTTTTTCAAAAGTCACAACTATGATAATTAAAACTCTAAAAGATGCGAAAGCGAGCCTCGTTAACAATTTGGAAAATTCGGCCAAGCAACGGGCGATTCTGTATTTTCAAGTGAAAATTACGCCTTGATATAACATTTATTTTCTAGGTTAAAAACAACTGCTGAAAATGCATAAGCAAAATATTCATTTTCAGTTCGATATTTTAAGTCACAAAATAAGGCCAGTTACTTCAGTTATCATAGATCTTAGCAATAATATATTTTAAATGAGTAAATATAAACTCACCGGAAATATACAACAGAAACGTCCAAACAAACAGCAGTTTATAAGTACATGTAGCTTGATCGTGGATGCGTATTCTACGTTGATACTGCTTCTCTCATAGTCTTAAGATTTTCATCTCTCCTATTAATACTTTGGAGATACACACAGAAGACTCATAAAACATTGTTGGAATCCTTTGACAGAATAAGATCGTAAATATATTCTTTTACTTGCATTTTAACAAGTTCGAAAAGGTAAAAAGAAGTGAAATCCAATGTTCGACGCAACACAAATAAGCCTAATTTCACAACCACGTCTCTCAATCCAAGACAGAAACCAAACGAATAAACAACGCGAGAGAATACGAGACAGTGGAATGCGCGAGCAATCATGACGTCAAAATACTCATTAGCATAATATTTTCAAACAAAATTAGCAAATGGGTTAGCAGAATCAGAAAACGTAGTGATTGTTTTAACATTTTTAACCAATCACGAACGATTTGTATTTTCCAAAGAATAATTTCTAATTATTTTCGCCGACTTCAGTCACGAAAATCTCGCCAGTTTGGCAACTCTTATTTGCATTTAAAGGATGAGGTTTTCATACTTGATCATAAATGTATTTTAGGCTCCTGACTTTTAAAATTTATTAGTGTATTTAATTCGATAAAATCTTTATTAAAATCTCTATCGATACAAATTCTAAATTTGGGCTCATTTTTACATGCTAGAAAAAAAAGGGAATGATGAAATTGATATACGGAAAGTGTTAGTATTAAATTACGATAAAGAATCATCGTATTTTCTCGGTGTAATATCTTTCATAATATTTTCAAACACAATTTATTAAAATTCCACACTGAATAATTATATCAGGTAAATCGAAAAATTCAAGTTATTTATATGCTCTCAAATTAATTATAAAGCGAATTCGTTATATATAATCAGTTATTTTATTTGGAATACCAAATGAATCACATCTTGCATAAGCCAAATTTATTTCTCCAAATATCCATCGTTATCACTAATGAATGATTTACTAATGAGATTATTTTTGAATTTTAAAACCTCGCCACAGCCAATAAGCGAGGTGAATTTGATACAATTATATCAATTTAATTTTGATTTGGTTTTGATTTATTGACGCTAAATTCGGGAGTAGTATATAAGGGCTATTTTGGGGCGGTGCTCATAGTTTTGTATCCCATCAAATGACGAAATCTGCATCCTACTGCATACATCGCAGATTCTTAATGGAATCTTGTTTCGAATCCGAAACCTTCCTATCCCGAAATCGAGATTTTATCATTAGGCCACCGCAGCCCTTAAATTTGTACCGAGGTCAGGTGAACGGGTTCAAACCAGTGAAACATTTCTCTTATCCAAATTTTCAGTTTATAGCAATGCTTTTTTATTATCAGATGAATGTGGACCAAATTCCTCTAAAATGTGATTATGAGGTAGATTTTTATGCACTAAAATAAGGAAAAAAACGGTAGGCTTCTTTTTGATTACAACGAGCTATCTGAAAGTGATAGTTCAATTATATTTATGTCCCGTTTTAAAGTATCACTAGGGCTATTTTGGGATGAACCTCCTAGATTTGATCCGCGGTCAGATGACGAGGAAGACACCTGAGCTGGCCTTTCCTCCACTCCCCAAACTTTTCGCACCACACCGAGAGAGGACATTTGGCTCCAATGAATTTAACAAGAACTAAATACGCTTATATGGCAGTTCTCTGTTGAAAACAGGTTTTGAATTTGAAACCCTCCGGTTCCGAGGCCAGCGAAACCCATCTGAAACTGACATACTGCAACCTGTCATTTTTTAAACTTTTTTTTTTGTATACTTCGCATACTCACTTTGTATGTCGAAAGAGTCGTCATTATCAAAAAATTCACATTCTGATAGTCACAAGATTTGAGCGAATCACTATGTTTAACACCTTCTCCAGTCTGAAAATACGTTTTTTGTGTTTATTATTTATATTTCTATCTGTCCATCAACACGATAAATCAAATGCGTCTTGAGCTAGAAATACGACAAGAACCAAAGACCACCTTTATAGATCCATTTTTAAGTGTGGAATGAAACCATTCAAAAGAATTCTGACTTTTTAGCTGGATAACAACAAAACGAAAAGAAAGCTACATAAATAACATTTGTTGCTCAATATTTGTCATATAACTTTATTTTTATTATTAATATTTTTATATAGCCACAACTTTTAAATGCAGTGATTTAAATCAATGAAATTAGGCATGCGATATTCTGACTACTTGTATGAAATTTTAATTTCAGTCTATCGGGACTCTATAAAAACGTAGAAATCATGGCAAATGTTTACAATATTTCGTAGCTATTGTTTGCCAATGCTACATAAATCGGGCTCTATCCTACAATTTTATGAGGAATCGGTAGGATTCGAGTTCGGCCCAGAAGGTTTCAGACTCAAGACCCGATTTCACTGAAGACCCATCGTGTAGAGGCCGAGATAGCCTATTTGGTAATGCGTTGGATTCGCATACCTTAGGCTGGGAGTTCGAACCTGCCAGCCGAAGATTCTCCGCATGTCCGGTGCTCAATCTGTCGTTGTCACTAAGTCCTCACTGTCGAGAGTAATTCCAATGGGGGTACTGGGTCAGAGGTGATCGTTCTATGTTCCAGATCTAAATTGCGATCTTTTGATGAATGAATGAAAGGCAGGAATGAAGTCCGCCCTGTAAAAATGATTGTAACGTGTGTGTGTGTGTGAGCTAGAAGTCAGACTTCTTCCCTCCGGTGCTCGCGGGTCCATATCAACAACTGCAACAACCGTCGTGTAAAGCCTGTGTTACACGACCTGTGGTCTTCACAGATTTGCTCGTAAATCTTACATTCCACCCACTGGGGGACTACACTCCCCCGTCGCCTGTGGGCCGCCTGAAGACGTCGGAGAGCTTCCCGCAAAATGTCGGTAAAAAGGAGAAACATCAAAGAGCCGGAAAGTTTGTTTGGGCACGTGCAGGTGGGTAGGGGAAAAATGAACGGAGGGACACTTCGTTTTGTGGTCAGTTTGTTTTGAGTAGCCAAGCAGTTTTGTCCTTCGAGTTCTTAACGATGGAGTGGATTTCTTATTAACTTGTTTTTTTTTATTTTAAAAATTTGAAGTGACTCTTATTTAATATTTGTTTATTAACTTAACTCTAATTAAATTATAAAGTAATTAATGATTATCGGAACTAAAAAGTATTATATTTAAATTGAGATTAAAAAATATTTATTATTTACATCATCCTATGTAATGAGTAAAGTTATTAAAATTACAGAAAAAAATTATTTGACATCTAAATTGGTATAATAGAAAATATGGAATTTTCCTTCATTATAAGTATAAATTTTCCAAGTAATTATTCATAGATGTTACTACAATATTAGCATATTTTAAAGTCTAAGAGATGAAATTGTAATTTAACTCTTTCAGGGGAGGGTCATTGAAATTTTCATGTTTTAGATAATTTAAAATATTAATAATAAAATTAACTACATATTGAATACAAAATATATAAATTATATTGTATATATATATAAATAATAAAAAATCGGAGCCATTGCAATTTAATACAAAATATCATAAATCTTTGATATAAGATTCGGTTACACAGTTTTTTTAATTACTTACTTATTTTCCAAACTGATTTTTTTTATTAACAATACTTAGCTGCCAAGGTAATTTCCTACTCTTTGTAAAGTAATTAGCAAAGGATTTTCCAGTAGCTTTGGTCCCTTCTCCTGATTTTCGAGGCGCTTTTTTCAAAGGGGAGAAAAAAGAACTTTTATCTAGTGAAGTCATCCCCCAACGTCTTTTGCGCTTCTACGTCTTTTTTCCCAAGTATTCGCCACTTAAAAGCACATAAGCTGCTGCAGCACAAGCTTCTTCCTGGTCACTATCCGAAGCAAGCATTTCGTTCATTTTTATTTAAAGTTACCCTCTAAAGAAATATCGAACTCCGACCGAGAGCTCTGGAAACGATGTGAGAAGGGAAGCTGTTTTCTTCAGACGACGGGTCGTGTGACAGGCTAGGCAGACGGGGGTGCTGTCACGAAGGGGAGGATGGCAGTTTTACGACCTTATCTGTGAAGACCACAGGTCGTGTAACAGCGGCTTGTCTGGGCTAAATGTCCTTCCGCTGGTGCAATGTAGGAGTGTTTGGAAAGAATGGCGTAGAGTTCTCATCATCTGACCGTAGTTCAAAATTACGATGTTCACCCCAAAACGACCCCAGTGTTGTTTTGAAAAAACGAATGTTAATGTAACTGAACACCACAATTTTATGGTTATCTTAGAGGAGAGGTTAAGACCCTTATTGGAGAGTATGTAATAAAGTTTTGAGAAAATTATTCCGTGGATTTTTTTTTTTTTTTGTTACTCCATCTGTTCCTCCTCCCTTCCTTTTTTTTAAAATTTACCTCCCTACAATTATAACGAAAAAAGATTTTGCTTTCTTTTTATTCCAATCATTTCACAAACACAGTTTATTTAAGAGTGTTCTATTATAAATCTTTCTGTCCAGAGCTGCAAAATGCATGTAGTAACACTACTGAATGCTGTAAAAAATAAATTTGGGTGTAATAAAAGAATATTGAATATTTTTTTAAAAAGATAATGTCATTTCTTTACTTAACGCTTTGACTGTAATTTTTTTGAAATCACCATTTAGATGCGATGTTTGAAAATGAATTCAAATATTTTTCAAACAAAATGAATCGATAACAGCGATACAGGAAAATAGCATGATACCATACAAATCTGTAATCGTAAAAATAAACATTCTAAATAGAGAAAAAAACAGAATGCAATAGAGAATAGATTGATTGACAACCCAAAATAGCGGGATAAACAGCTAGAAGGTTAAAAAATATCCATTTCGACGCGTTTGGTATAAGCTCGCAAATTTTTTTTGATGATGGTGGCTCATTTGGACAATTTTGTAAGGAAAATTGTGTCCGTGCCCGTTAAAAGAATTGCTTAGCAGCAAGGTTAATTTAATTTTATTAAGTTTAAAGTTACAACAAAAAACAAAAACAATTTCTTGGAAAAAATTTACAGATCTGGGTTTAAACATTTGTATATTTGAATGATATCAGATTGCGGAACTTTTAAAGCTTCGCGTTTAAACGCGATTACTAATAAACTTCGCGTTAAACGCGACTAAAAATATATAATTTGACATGTAATCTCGTGATCCCAATCTTAAATTTGCGCCCAATTTCGGTTCTAAAAATAAAAATAAGACATCTAATACACACACTCGGTTTTCTGGTAATTGTGTATTAAATGCATTCAAACGATTAATCGTCAAAATAAATATCTGAAGACAGTAAGGTAATATGATCTCCCGAAATTACTGTCCGCAAAATGGTATAAAGTAAACCCCTTCGCATAACATGATGTGTCTGATACGTGCATCGAATTATTGAATTTTTAGTTTCAAGTCTGCAACTAAGCCACAGAATTAAGTATTTAAATGCGCAAAAATCAATTCGAAACGCTTTAATATCCCAAATACTCCATATATATTTTTAAAAAATCAAATTAACAAGAAATGGCCAAAATAGGACGTGTCATTTAATTAAATAAATTCGTTTGGCAAGGGGTTAAATTGAATCTTTATATTAACCTTCTTTTAATCTATAGATTATTACTATATATTACTAATACAATAATTAGCCTACATATTATTTCTATATATTAACATATGTTAAATAATTAGCCTAATATCTTTGAAATTTATAAAACTAGTAATATAAATAGCTCACTACCTTTAAATTCTGCGTTATATTCACGTTAATGGTCTTGCATTATAATTTTTAAATTTATGTCCAGATTGGTTGCTCAGAATTGTGTGTTTTGAGTTTCTATGTTTTTCTCTTGCTTTGTTAGATGTCATACGTCTAGAGATGTATGACATCTAACTGGTATTCTATTTTTTAGAATCTACAATCAGATCAAATCTGCCTGTACCACGAAGTTTTGTTATCATATTCTCCAATCTGTAATGATATGACATTCAAAGAAGAAAAAGGAGGATAAAAAATAATTACATTTTATTAGAGAGTATATAAAGTTTCAGAAAAACCACTTTTGTTGACTAATTTTTTTAAAAAAAATTGATCTTGTGCGTTGTTGTCCATATATAAAATAAAGTAATATATATATACTATATATACAAATATATAAATACATGATACTGGCTTTCGCATGGTATTTATTATGCTTAAATTATTAAGCATGCTAATTAGCACAATATTTATCATACATAAATTTGTGTATCAAATCATACTGCTCCACATAAATAATTACATCATACAAAAGTATTCACAAATACGAAATAGATTCTCCTATTACCAAAAATATAAATACATAATAGATCTGCTATATCTTTATCGAAGATAACATACATTGTCATATTTCTTTTAGAAATCTTACTGAAATAAAAATATAGGTGAAAATTAACCATTCTGAAATTTGACCATGAATTCAAACAGACATTAATTTAAAAAAAAAAAAACTTTTGCAAACCCTTGTTTTTGATACATTGATCGATTTTCTACCATTCTATAAAATTCTATGAAATTTTGTAACCAAAATGGGATAATCTTTTACTACCCATGAACACTTTGTAATGTTAATGGATGCATAATTATTCACTTAATACATGGGCCTGTTTATTACATCAAAAAATAACTACACTCTTTAAGTTGAGTTTCCTTGAAAAGTAAATCTACATCTTGCTATCACTCTGTAGGTATTTTTAACAATTAAAAATAAAATAAATAAATAAATAAAATGTCAAAATCCTGCATCGTCCTGAATGGTTGCTAAAAGAAAATATTTAACTTCGAAGGGTAATTTCAATATGGCATCATCTAAATAATTCGGATTTTTCACCCCTCGGATCATAAAAATTGAAGACCAATTTATAGAAACGTTTCACAATCGATATTAATTTCGGAGTGTTCGTCAATTTTATATTAGCCATAGTACATGGGGTTTCGCTTGCGTTTATTTGTTCATATTTGATTGTAAGAAAAGCAAAAGAAGAACATATTTTATGTCTAACATTCCTCGAATACTTACACTCAATCTTTAATGAATTTTTAGGAAATTTAAGATTAATTAGAAATAATTACTACTCAAAAACTTTTGGATTAACGATAGTTTTAATTTTCCCATCTGACACACTAAGAGAATTTAAATAAATTTATTAAATAAAATACAAATCTTATTCACTTAACTCAAGATAAAAAGCAGTAAGAAAAGTCAGATGATATGCTAAACATAAGCCATTCAGTTGTTTAAAAAGTGTTAAAATATGAGGCAAAATTAGGTGAAACATGCAACATTTAAGAAAACTAGACGCCTTAGGAGATCGACTTGTTCCCCAAAGATTTTGAATTTTTAAACGATTAATATGGAATAGTGAAATTCACCGCGATTGTCCATTTGGCAATGGTTAAACCTATTTTATCGCTTTATAAACTTTCTGTTTTATTTTGTTCCTTTTACATTTTTTCGCACTGTGACTTCCACACTTCTCAAAAACATTTCAAATAAAATTTTGTATCCCAATAAGTTAGCGAAACATTGGATCAAGCGCAGCTGTACAAACACGCAAGAGAGGAGTTTGAAACCTTAGCTTGGGGATTTGTTTGTCTTTTACAAGAGAGTAATAACAGCGATTTTTATGCCATATACATTAGCATTTCATGCATAAAGATTGCTACAATTTAAAAAGACAATGTTTAATCAATCATTGGACTGTATACCAAATGTTTTATCTTATGTATTAAAAACCAGTTTTCACTTACTCTCTCATAAAGGTTTCATCCCAGAGAACCCTTCATGTCATTGGGTACAATAATTAGGAGAAATTAACCTTTGGTGTGAAATCAATATTTTCGCTGAATCTACCGTGTGATCCTTGGCGAGTTATTTGGCGAATTATCCATGGCATTAGATTAATAGTACCTAAAACTCGAATTTGTTTTAAACGCATTTTTACCAACAGATCAAAAGAATATCGTGAACAGAATCTAAGCTATAGTCACAGAATCGCATACCTAATTTGATATTGTTAAGTCATCTTTGAGTTATCGCGTTAGTTTGTTTGTAAAAGTACAGACTGACAGATGGTCAAACTTCAAATTTGGTTGAATTCGTCTCAATATTTGACAGGTTTCTAGACTATAAATGATAATTTTGTGTATCTAATTTTTATATCTAGCACAAGAACGTTTGCTTCTTCGTTCCATGAAATACCCGTACTCAGACCAGGTAATTATAAAGAAGAAAAAAAAATTGGATTCAAGTTTATTACGGGTTTTTTTTAGGCGAAACGTTTAATACTTTTGTGAGAGTTTATTTTATTTTAATTATATTAACGTTCCGTTGCAAAGCAACACTATATCGTTTGTGGGACGAATCTAATAATTGTGAGACATTATCAGCTGACGAGGACGACACCTGAGCTGACACCTCCCTCTTCACACCAAAGGAAGTTAAATCTGACCATGACAGATTTAACTGACCCCCTTACACGACCGTTCTTCGGTGGAATCGGGTCTTGAATCCGAAACCCTTCGGCTCTCTAGTCCAGACCTTACCACTAGGCCATCGCTGCCATTTTTGAGAGAGTGGGGATATTTTTGAGTGCTAAAACTGTCCAAAATATCAGGATATCCTTATCTGTGACCATCAGCTCATCCAAAGCTTGACAAATCACCAAAACTTCAGTTCTAAAGATGGAGTCTATGGCGTGGAAACGTCTGCGTATAGAAAATACCAACTATTCAGGTCCGATTTCGAGCCATCAGTGGCTGTGATGAAATGATTCGGAAAAATGCTTTGGATGTATTCATTCAAGAGTGATATTGAAGACCAAAATCATTTAGAAAGATTTCACAAACATCGGGATTAGAATCGGGGAAAGTGGATATTTTAATTAGATGCTCTGGAAAGCAATTAAGATTTTGAAATGCAACTTGGGTAGGTATTTTGATAATGCGGGTAGATACACCAAATGTTATTGTTTGAATTGTGTTTCAAAGAACTTGCTGCTGATGGGACAACTGTAATAGAATTTACTGATCGTGCAGTTGTTTAATATTATGTTATTATTATGAAAGTTTTTTTTTTTTTTTGTTCATGGATCATGTTTTTTGGAATCTAAAATTTTGTATTTTTTAAGAACTTATTTCTAATACTTTTTAGAATTCTGCCATTTTGATTAGTTTTTTTTAAATGAAATTCCAAGACATTCGATTGACTCACTACTTATAAATGGAATTACAGCATAGGTTATATATTGAAGTAAGGAGGTCCATTTCTTTAAAAAAATAAATAAAATAATAGCACTTTTTTTCAATATTAATGGAAATTTTACAAGAAGAGCGTTATTTATGAATGTTATCCATTGTATTTTATAACTAGAAATTTGATAATAATGAGAGACGTAAATAGAAATATCGTCTTCAAAAATAGAACACTCAACATTTGTATCAGAAGTTTTAAAAAATCATTCATAACAAAAAATATATTTTTTAAAAATTAAGTTAATTCCTACTAAGGTCAACATTTTTTTTTTATTTTAGTTACTTTTTATTAAATAATTACAATTAATATAAATTATTTATCGAAAAATTGATTTACGCAAGAATTCAACTCGCATTCTTCACCTTCACGTGAAAAACACAGAAATCCTCGCATTTTACCCATTTAGCTACTGCCTGTTGATTTCAATTTTCATTACAAACTGCTAAGACTCTATTTAAAGCATTGAAAATTAAAATAAATTTAATTAATATTGAAAAAAACTGTATTAACATCGAGTGTCATACACTACAATTTTTAAAAAATGTTTTTGAATTTGAGTGGATAATTGAAAGTATTTTATCAAAGATTGAAATTTGAACAAGATATATAGATAGGGAGAGTGTGAACTAATAGAAGGAACTGTATAATGATAAAAAGTGCCGGTGAAAGCACACTGCCCTGAAAGGCCTTTATGAAGAGGATTTTTGTCTGAAATATTATCTTAATCGAGATTTATACTGAAACGTTTTTTCTTGAAGAAAATTGTGTGCCTATTGAACGGTGTTGCCTCTGATGCCTAGCTGGAGATCTTTATAAATCGAATTAACAATTAGGAGCTGAGCCAAAGGCGCTTTTGAAATCAAGATTAATCTTTTTAAAAAAAGGCTTTTATGTACCTTAGAAATTGTGGAATAAATTTGGTATGTTGTTGTTTGGTTATCTCTAAATGAAATAAAATTGTACTGGTTAGAATTTTTTTTACTACGATTTAAGTAATGAGCAATCCATTCAAATATTTTTTTCACCCCCCACCCCCCTAAAGTGTGAGCTGTTGATTTATGAAAATTAATTTCTATTCTATCCTTGGTTTTCGAATTGCAACAATGAGATCATGCTTCTAATCCTTTGGCAATAAGGAGAGATTAAATTTTTTGTTCAAAGATAATAAGAATTTTGTAGAGAAGTAAAGTTTTTGAACCGAGTTGCAGGGATTTGAAGTACAATTGATGAAAGATTTTTCAATTTTTGATTAGTCTTTTGAGTTTCCAAATTTTTGTACTCATTTTTTTAAAATTCCCTATCATTACTACAGTCATTAATAATGTGCTCAAGTTGATAATTGTGTGCACTGTAAAAAATTTACTTTGAATTTTAGGGCAGCTTGTGTATATATTGTTATGAAAGATGATTTCATTGGTCTTCACATTGGTATTAGTATGACTGTATAATTTTACTAAGAATTTTAATAAAACATTCTTGAGTTGCGAGAAATTTGATCTTTTCTCGGTGTCTATCTTTAGCTTCTTTGGATTTTGTTACTTCTGCACTTTTTAGTTTGTTTGCTCTTCTGTATTTGTAATTTGTTTACTTCTCTATTTTTTATAGCTGATCCAATCTTAGATAGATCTGTTCTCATTGCCCTTTTCCTCGTATGCTTTTTTTTTTGGAATTGTTTCAAGTCGCATACCATCTCGGAGGATAATATTTGGTAAGATTTTATTTGTTGTTTGTTTTATATTTATTTCTGAAACTTTATTAGTGACAATTTCGACTGTCGGTTTTATAACCGCACTAAGAATTTCATTCGTTTCCTCACTGATTAGATTCCAGCGCATAGTTTCAAGGTATTTAGGAGCACCATTGAATTTCATCCATGAATTCAGCGCATTTTACAATAGTAAATAGACTCGCTTATCCACCAATCAGCAACTTTAGCACCCTTACAAGATGCCTTTTTATTTTAATCATGTCAGAACATGTTGTTTTTGGAGTCAACAAAAAACCGTAGGCGTGAAATAAAAATTTTATTATCTGCACACGAGCATCTCAAAAAATCAGCTTTTAATAGCGCGTTGTCATTACATTTACAAACGGTCTGATTTAAAAAAAAAAAAATTAATGACTACAGCAAATAAAACCTAGAAAAATGTCATTTTGAGCACGTGATTATATGAAATCTACAGGAAATGTGATATTTTTTAAACAATCAATGCGAGACAAAGTTTTTTGGATAGTTTGCAATACTAAAGTGACTCATTCAATGAAACACTTAAAATGAATAAAAATATAATTTAACTTGCACGAGCACGTGATGATTGGCAGCTCAAGAAATTATGTTCTGGCATGATACATTAAAATATACATAGCAGGTTTCATTTTAAACTTTATTATTTATTCGTCTAGAAATTTCTATTCTGAATTTCCTTATTTTCTTCTTTTTTTCAATCGCTTACACATGACAAATTAAAATGTAGAAGATTCATTACGGTAACTTCGTTAATCGTGTAAATCTTTTTAGCTTTGTTTTAGACATTTTGGTGCAATTGTTTAAGATACGAAAATAATTTTTAAATTTCCACTCCTTTACACAGGATTTGGAAGTTAGTAACAAAATATGAAAGAACTAATGTTTTATCCAATTAAAATAAAATAAAAACAATTCTATTTTTTTCACTAATTTCAGATAATAACTAAATATTCTATTATCATTTCTACTTATGATGATTTTTTCAATGTGAATATTGGCTTAAATATTTTTTAAATTAATTTATGACAATTTTTTTCTATAGTTAAATGATAATGCATCCTTTAACTTATTTCAAATGTTAAACCGATGCATTATAGTCTCTTTACAACTTCTCTCTCTATTTTCAATTAAGAAATAAAATGATAATAGAAACCAGAGTTAATTTAGCTTACTTTATTGAGATTATTTTAAATTTACTGATTAAGGATCACTAAGACGGAAATACAAAAATTAATGAAAAAAATATCTTTACAGTCATTCTCAACTTCCATTTACTGATTTCTAAATGTCTTATTTGATTATTTTATTCATAATTAAAGTGTAATAGCCAAATCAATTGCGAGAAAATATTCTTTCAATGTTTAGAAATGCTTATTATAATAGCAGTTTTCCCCATCCTGAATTGCTAAATGGTTCATCGTTAAATCTTGAATAGGGTTTTTTCCCCCTTTCCTTTAATTTTTTTTTTCAAATTACAATGCAAAAAAAAAAAAAAAACAGTTTTAATAATTAATATATTTTTTATACAAAGCTAAAAGTTTACTTTCCTAATTCTTGAATTATAATTTGATTTTCTTAAAAAATAAATATGGATTTGTTTTTTTAAAAAGAATTTTCGCAAGTATTTAATTAATTGAACAATTTACCGATAGTTTTAGCTCATATGTGACCCCATTTTTTATGCATAATTCCCCTTATGATTTGAATTACCATCTAATTTTAAGACAAATTTAATATTAATCTTGAGCATCAGTATTAACCTTTATATTTAATTAATTGAAGGGTGATATCAAAAAGCTTTATATCCTCAGTCTTCATTCGAACTATCTGCTTATTCAGTAATCTAACACCTGCTCTCTGCTGTTTCTTTCCGATTACTAATATCAGCAATTCGCTTGCATTAATATTATACAGCAGCTGATAATTTATTATCAGCTGCTTTTTTAATCTATACGTAGTAGTATAAAATGAAATCTCCCGAAAGCGTCTTTATGTTTGTACTTGCTGCAACATGAAACCAAGATGTATAAAGTGTGGTGGCGCTCATGAATCAAATAACTGTCACATCAAGGAAAGAGTTGAAACACCAAAATGTATTAATTGCGGTAAGCTAGGACACGTTGCCTCATATAGAGGTTGTGAAGCCTTCCCTAAGGAAATCCCCCCTCCCAAAACTACAGAACAAATTTTCTAAATTCTCGTCAAAATTCATTTCCGAAGGGCCATTCCAATATTCGTCACAATGTTTCTTTCGCAGATGCTCTTAAATCTATGTCGGCCCCACAGATGGAGCCACATTACGGTGCTAATGATAACAACGAAGATCTCTCTACGCTTAGCTTCTCCAAAACAAATGAGTTTCGCGAGTTAATTGAAGGCATCCAGGAGATTAAAAAGATTTTAAATGAATTCCCCAACTTCTTATCATTAATTAAAAAACTCAAATCTGCTGAAAATCAATTTGATAAAATTCTTATTCTTTCAGAAATTTTTGCTGGTGCAGTTTAATTTTTACCTAATGTTATTTCCCTCATATTTTTAATTCAACCTAATTTTTATTATTAAAATTTCATTTTTTATAAAATATTCAGTCAGACTTTTTTACTCTTGTAACTTCATTGACTGCTTCGAAGATGGTCACGACAGCTACTGACTGCAATTGTTTTTATACAGTTTGTCATCTACTGGAGGTCCCTTGTCCGGGGCTAGGAACTCCGTGAACTATGCTATTACAGCTACAGCGTCTGTATGTTTGTACCACAAAAACGCGAGGAATAGGAAACGGATATTGGAGGTATTTATACCATTTTATAAGGCATTTATAGGGGGAAGGTTTTAGTACATTAAAATCATCTATACTACTATTATAAATGTGAAAGTTTGGATTTATGGATGATGGGGTTCAATCACACCAGAACGGCTGAAGGAAATTCAATGAAATTTAGCACCTAGATAGATTAGTCTACAGAAGAACATAGGCTAATTTTTATTCCGGTTAATTGAATGGTTAATTTTTTATTAATTGAAAACTAACTTTTCCACCCAAAAATAAAAAAATCTGAAAACATCTGCCTGAGCTTTTTGAATCGTTTGTTTTATTCTTCTCTTTCCGGTGTTCTTTTAATATCATCTTACTATTCTAAAGGAATGTTTATTAAATTTTTTTTCTTATGATGCTCTTGTGTTAATATAATTCGTTATTTCCTATTCATTTCCCTTTATTTTTTTCTTGCTGTACTTATTTCTTTTGCCTATTTTCATCATTTTTGATTAAATTTTTAGTGCATTCCGTATTACTGCATTTATTGATATTTTTTTCTATTTTCCAGTAATTTACTGCAACGGGCATCGAAACCTTGTGACTGTAAATGCCATTTCGCTACAATTTGGTGGCAAACTATTTTTTTTTT
>JAOUZG010041286.1:764133-828711 GCA_026289955.1 Argiope argentata | reverse complement strand
ATATATATATATATATATATATATATATATATATATATATATATAATGTGTGTGTAATGATATTTTACACTCTAATTTTAAGCGTAATTATTAATTCCCAAAGTGTTGTCTTAATTTAGCTCATAGTAATTTCCTTCGAAAATGTTATTTACTGTTTCATTGATAAATCCAATAAAGTAATATAAAATAAATGCGCAATTGATTCCACACGTGCCAAGTGGACGGATAATACATCTCTGGTGTAAATATTCTTTTAGAGGATTCCTTCAATGAATAATAAATCACTTAAAATAGATTCTTTTAAGATCCTGCTTTCCCCTTGTTTAAAGGTCAGCATAAGGCCAAAAGTGTAAGAATTCCATTCAGATATCTACACGTGTGTGTTTATGAGGGTATCATAGTATATAAGCCGAGAGAGAAATGTTATCTTTTTGAACTCCATTTTTTGTCAGTATGCTGTGCTGCGGAATAAAGCGAAATTAAAAAGATATGTGTTTATTGGATGATTTTGGGCCACGGCTCTCCACACTGCTTTCCAATCAAAACTAATATAGATATATAATGCCTTCCCAATAATTTAGATTAGAGAAATGAAATATGTTTTTCATGAGACTATGTCCATTTCATAGCCTCCATTACACATTCAACTAAAAAAGAATTGAATTCTGTATGCATTAAAAGCAGTTTATTTGCTTTAAAAAAATTAAATTAATCATTAAAAGGAAGTAGGATTGATTCGGCGATTTGTGAGACATGCACGATTTTGAAGAAAAGAGATCTGGCATCGTAGTATTCATTTCTTCACAGGATGGCGCGGAATTAGTTTACAGATTCTCCAACATTTCTGTTTACCCCATTCACACCTTTCGCAGAGTTCTTTAGGATGGGGACTTTTCGACCCAATCGGGTACAATCCAAGATCAAGGATCGCGAACTTCTGGTAAAAATACCTGTAAAAACAATAATTATTTTTAAGAATAGTCCATATACTCAATTTCTTACAACAAAAAGTTCAGATTTAAAGCGTTAAGGGGTTCAGTAAAAAGCTCGAATTGGTGTAACAATTATTTATTTACAGGTTAGGTTATTTTATTCATAGAAAGGCATATACAAAATTTTAGAATAATTTTAAAATGTATGTAAAAGCATGGACATGCCATCACTAGATCTGAACTGTGTCGTATTGCCGCAAGGCCTCAGAGGGCGCTGTTTATGAATTCGTCAGTAAGTTATGGTTAGTGTTACAAAAACAGCTACAAATACTTTAAGCAAATTATTGAAAACGCAAAGATCAATGAAATTAAAACACGAAATGGTTACTTTTAACAAAATTTAATAACCAAATGGGACAAGGAACTCATCGTAGACTTCCGCAGAATATATGTAGTATGTTCATTAATTATTGTCGGGGTTTCCGTATCTCATAACTTTGGAATAATGAATATTACACAAAAACTGATTGCTTATTCGTAAATTACAACTCTTTGAATTTTAAGTGACAACAATGCAACCTTAGCGTATTAGCAGTCTGAGTAATTATGACGCCATAAATAAAAATTGCAACCGTGCATGAAAAAACAATGCGTGTATTGTGATTTACCAAAGCTAAATCAGTCATAACTACTCAACGTCACTACAGGACCATGTACAAAAAAGATCCTCCATCGGATAATTCTATCAGACGCTGGTTAACACAATTTCAGGAAACTGGAAGCGTTCTACACCGAAAGGGAGCGGGAAGACCGAGCACTTCGCAGGAAAATGTTGATCGCATCCAAGAAACGTTTACTCGCAGTCCACGAAAATCAACAATACAATCAGCTGTACTGTTATACGATAATATGGAACTTTCTCCATAACCGCTTTCAGCTGATTGCCTACAAAGTGCAAATTGTGCAAGCCTTAATATAAGCTTTTTATAAGCATTTTGTGTTATTTAATATCTATATTAATAAAAATGGAACTCGAAATGCGTTGCTAAGCGCAAAACTAGAGAACGGCTCGGCCGATTCGGCTAATTTTTATTTTAATATGTTCGTTAAGACACGAGGATGGTTCTTATGGCGAGAAAAAATGGAAAAACTGCGAGGAAAATAGTGAAAACGACACTTTTCTTACTTTCCCGCCAAAAATCTTCATTCCCTTCCCCCATACCGAGTAAGATGGCAGGAAGTAATAATTTATGATTTGTTTAGAAAGAAATACGCGAAGGCAGTTGGTTTTCATTTATAGGTAATGGGATGTTTAAAAAAGAAAGAAAATAGTTGCTTTTATTATTAGACGGTATGAATATTTAATCTATGCCTGCTCAAAATAAAGTCTGGGCAGGGAAGAAAAAAAGTAATAACAAAGTGAAAAAGGGTTTATAGAAAGAAAAGTAGCGAAGAAAAAAAGGATAGAAAAGAAAAGAAGGGTGTGTGTGTCACCATTATTTTGTCTGTGCGCGGCATTTTCCAAGCTGTTTTTAAACTTTCGCATCTCTCGAAAACCAATTGTGTCTTTATTTGTTTAGTGTGTTTATATTTATGAAAATTAGAATCTCATTATTCTATAAAAATGTAAAATTTTAGACCTTTCCCTCCACCATTGAAGTAAAATATCAATTCCGGGACAATCATTGCTCGGATAGAAAGAGAAAGATGAGTAGTACAATGAACAGAACATCTGAAGAAAATAAATCAAAATTTCTTTTGTTTAAAAATATTTTGGTGAAAAACCTGTTATAAGACACAGCTACATAAAATATATGAAAATTTTAGTGAGCATTAATACTGGCGAATCGACTGGTCGCCAAAGGCGGCTAGTCGTTAATAAAATTCTTTGAGTTGTAATTTACGAGTACGTAATCGGTTTTGGCGAAATATTTTTCATTCGAAAGTTATGAGGTACGGAAACCCCGACAATAATTAATGAACACCCTATATTTTTCGTTCGTTGACAAGAACGAATATGTAATTTAGATGCTTTCGCTATGGCGAATTCGATTCTCTCTACAATGTTCATTAATTCAATGAACGCTCATTAAGTTCATACAAATAGCAATTTATTTACAATTGTAATTTAATGTAAAGAGTGCAGATTCCAGGGAAATGGTCACGTTTTTATCTTTCCCGAATATTCTCTATAAACGTGTTATCCATCACCAACCGAAAAAAATAATGGATTTTTAATAAGGCAGGAAATGTATTTGCATTGATGTACAGTGGTTACGAAATATTAACCTTTAATATTGTTACGAAAATTCTCTCAAAAACGATGCGATGATGCAGATAAAATCCAAACTTTAATGTCTATACACATAACACAAACTACAAATACACAGCGAATTAACACTATTCAGTCCGGTAATTACCGGTAACAGCAAAGCTTTTGTTAGAATGCGAACCAGAAAGAAAAGGCGTTCTCATAAACCAAGTCAACTATCTCGGCTCCTCCCAAGCTGCACCTTATATGGCGTCCCTCTAAAGTGGGCGGGGTAAACGCAAACAACGCGGACGCTCCAGGCAAGTGTGGAATTTTCTCCAACCCCTAGGAAAAAAACTTTATTTCTCAGCTTCCAATGCCCAATTTAGTGTGTAGTAAGCACCGTTGTTTACATCATTATGTCGCCAACGAGCCTACATCTCCAAGTTGGTCATATTGTCCTACCGTTAGGAGAAAAACCCTAGTAACCCTAAAAGTAGGAATCCGTCGCCTTGGAAACGAGACATTCTATTACATTTTGGGGATGATGGAAAGGACTGTATTTTATTTGGCGCCAAAAGAACAGGTATGAAAAACCATTATCGTTAGAAGAATCGCTTATTGGAAGCTTGATTTTCCATTGCACTTCGGTCCATGACTGTCGCTCATATTTTGAGATTTTTCTCATCAATTCTGTTTCATGTTTTACTCCATCAATCTTTGATCTTAGATGGAAGGAGAACCTGCCATTTGTTTTAAATGCATTGTAGATTTGCTTTATACGATGACTACATTTAAAAGTGGGAAGAATTTGCATTCTCAAGCACGACCTATAGTTCAGAAAATTATAGAATTTTTTGAACAGGAGACAAGCACTAACTCTTTAAAAATGCCGATTTCAAACGTAATTGTATCAAATTTTATTAGAAGCAGGGCATTAAATTGAAAGATTGCCTCCTTACTATTGCGATTTGAATCCCATTGAATACATATGGTCATCGGTTAAAAGATGTATTGGTGAAAAAACATAACTGGGGATTTTAAGTTTGAACGCTTTCCACTCTTAAAGACACATGAATCTGTAAGAAAATATCAAACTATTTTGTTATTATCCAAGGGTTTTTTGTTTAATTAACAACAGCCGCAGGTCTTGAAAAATCAATACAAAAGCAGTTGAAGAAATATAGTTCAAGGCTTTTCCATTCGAGACATTATTTTAAAGCTCAAATAACAAGGAATTTTTAAGTTTGCTTACAATTCAATTTTATTTAACTTGCATATAAATATATCTGCATGAGCACAAGCGAAATGAATTCTTCGCCTGATGAAGTGCTCTTAGTCAGTCAAATGTTGTGGCCTATTTAATGCCTACTGCCCTCTTTACTTAGACTCGCTTACATATGACAACCATGTTCAGGGTTTTTCTCCTGACGGTAGGTCAGTATACTGCGCTCTTCTGTTGGAAATTCTCTTAGAACAGCTTTTTTCAAGGACGCGTGATTCTATTACAAAGAATTTTTATACAATTAAACTAATTACAAATATATACATCTAAATACACAAAAATTTACATCCAATTACACACAATTCATAACAATATTTGTTTTGAATTTATCATGTGACATAGGGTGATTCTCCCTCCCCATTTATTCTTTGGCAATTACAACAATAATTTACCGTTGGTTTACTATTTATTCTTTGCGATTCATAATATCAAAAAATCGAATTTGTATTTTAGACACATTTTTTAACTGACTGAAATTAAAATTTGACTAAGAATAACTGTTGTCATTACAAAACTCCACACCAAATTTCATATAGTTAAAATTTTGCATTTTTAAATTGGCCTGTTTACATGTTTCTGAAAGTACTGACTTAGAATTTTGTCGAATCTCCACGTTTCTACCTTCTTGAATTCGAAAAACTCATTTCTGAAAAAATATGCCAGTGGCAAATATCAAAGCCGTTCTGTGCTAGATTGATGAAATTCAGTGTAAAGTTTCGACACCAAATTCTAGATCTCGTATTGTACTATGTTTGACACATTTAATCCTTTGCATTCGGAAAAGTAATTCGATGCATAATTTTTCAATATACACGGGCTTGTTTCTTGCTTCGAATTTGTGTGTTAGTTTAAAATTGAATTTCTCCGTTTTTTTACCATTCTGTAGGTACTCTCAATAATAAAAATTGAAAAATAAATAAACAAAACGTCAAAGTGATGTACTGTTTTGAATGGTGTCCAAGAGGCAACATCGAGTGCAAAGGGATAAAATTAAACATTGCTAATTCATAGAATTTTCGGATTCATTTTGAATTAAAATAAAACAGAAAAAATTATTTGATATGTATTGCGTTACTCCCGCTGGCGTAGAAAATTAAAGCATTTGCGTTGTCGCAATTGGCGTTGCAAATTCGCTCATGCGCATTGTCTTCTGATTTATTTTTAACGGATATCTTCCAGGAGGCACCTCGAAATGAGGATGAGATGTTTCCGGAATAGGGGTTGGATCTCACCACCCTTGGAGGGTACACCTTGGATGTACTTCCTACGGGGAGGGTTGTACCATAGCCAGTGATAGTCATTAGGACTAAACCCCAGTTTCGCCAGTGTTGCTGTGCGGCGGTTCGATCATTCAGTTTTATGGTTTAAATCATTGTGCCTTCGTGATGGGTCGGAGAGTCTAGACATAAATTATTTTCACCAGATACGGACTTGATTTTGTTTTGACCAGACATAGCTTTTTGATAAATCATTTTATATTAATTGTAATTATTTAATGAAAAATAACTAAAGTTTTTCTTTGTTGACCTGAACAGAAATTGACTTAAAAATTATTTTTATATTTCTTGTTCTATATATATTAATTGGGAGGAAATAATTAGATACAATATGATAAATAGTTTTAAATATATTGATGATTTACTTTTATTAAACATCGATAATGCTTATGGTAATAATAATTCATATTTTTGTTCAAAAGAACTAAGTTAAACTGAAACGAATGAAAATCATTTCGAAGCTACTTAGATTTAAAATTAGAAATTTTTTTATGGAAAAACTTTGGTAGGTATTTACGATAAAAGGGATCGTTTAAAATAATTAAACTTAGTAATTACCATTCTAATTTTAAATCTATAGTTTTCAAAAATTTGATTTTCTCACAATTTAACAAGATTTAAAATAATAATATTTATGTATTGAAGCAATGAACAATATAATACAAAATTATTGGAAACAATTTATGTACTAAATTAATATTTTGTTTATTACTGCCGATTTCTAATTGTTATATTTATATTAATTCTTGTCTTAAAGTGAAGAGAAATCAATACTCGGTCAGAAATTGCATCTCTCTCCAAAAAAAAAAAAAAAAAAAAAAAAGTTGGGGGGGATTCCTGCCGGAGGGTGATCCTTGCAAATTTTCAGGCAAGATTCAACACTTTCATTTTTTTTTATTCCGTTGCTGTTGCAATTTAAATAATTTTTTTATAATTAGGTTAAATTCATTCTTGCTTTAGATAAGGAACCATTAATACGTTTTAAATACAATATATCTTCTTTTTAATAGTTTTTGACAATAGATTTTTTACATAGCAACACAAGTAGAGAAAGCATCCCAATTTTTTCCTTCAATAGTTTTACCATGAGATTTTGATACGGATTTCTTAGACACATTAGATCTGGGTTAGGGGAAGTAAATGTCTTTAAAAAATGCAGCAAGCATTAAGAAGTTTTATCCCTTCATTCAGAACTTGCGAAGAAGCTGAGACCAGCAGTTTTATAGAGCGTTTGTAGCATTTATGTAAAAAAAAAAATTGGAAATTGGATCAGGAAATGAGAAAAGATTTTAGAATGAAAGTAATAGCAGCTTATGTCGTCGTCATATTTGGAGAACATGATATAATTGAACCTTGAAAGTTTTCACTTGAACCATATCCATCAAAAGCATGTACTAACTTAAATTCATCAGTCCAGTAAATCATTTACATCAAAAATCTAATATTATGAAAATTTTTAACATCAATTTAAAGTAATTAAAATAAATTGTACTAACGTCCACAATTTGGCCGAATCTGCAAGGGGAAAGAAAGGACAAGCCCCCAAAATATGGAGAAAGACAACGGCCAGCATTAACACGTAAAATATATTTTTTAATATTACTAGGTCAAAACATACAATTTAATCTTGTTGATGCAGACTTCTTAGCATTTGAGAATTATATCCATTGATTTACCCTCACCAAATTAAATCCAGCAGCTGAGTTCCAGCAGAAATATGTTCAAAATAATTTTATGCATATATATTTTTTAATTTTCAAATGTTGTTATTATTGTTGATTATTAAGGGTATTGTATAATATTTCCAAGAATACGATGTTTATTATTTTTATATTTCTGATATAAAATGAATGGGATTTCTGTATAAAGGCTGTATAGTGGGAAGATAAAGGGAAACTTGGCTATCATTATTAATATGCATTTAAACTTAGGTATAACTTTCAATATTCTTTCAAATATTGACTCCTCACTCAAGCAACACTATAAGATATTGTTGTGTGTCCAAGGGCCCTGGCACAATTTCACGTCTTGAAGTAGGGGGGGGGGGATTTTTAATGATATTTTTAAAATTAAATTAAACCCCAATTAATTTCCAAGGCTCTATCTTAATTTAGCCCATAGTCATATCATTCTAACATATTCTCTTATTTCCTGATCCATTCCACTTGTTCTAGTTAATTAGTTCAACAGAAGCTGTGTAAAATTGCTGAAACAGCTAAACGCCGGCTACTTTCCCACACTCCGTGTGAGAGATGAAAATTGTCCAGACAAGCACATTCCTTTAAAAGGAACCTTGTATTTCCCCTGCCTCTTATTCGTGTGTCATGAAAATCCCCATCGAAAGCTGATTTTATAAGCTCTATAAAAAGTATTTTCCCTATCAAAATTTTACAGTATTTAAGTCCAGGGATAATGATATCCCGCCTTCTTTGCGCTTCTGCTTTTCTGCTGTGCTGTGAACGGACGTGCCTTGTCCATCAGCTTGTAAATAACGCCTGCTTCCAGTGATGGAATAAAACGAAGTTAATTCAACCTGTCTTCTCCACAGACAAGGAGTCCATATAATACTTAACATATTTATGCATTTCAAGTAATTTTTGAGTTGAACTAAAACTTATATGGCATTTAAACCATTCGTGCATATAACAATGACTTAGCTATTGTTTCATTGAAGAAAAATCGATGCATATATGCAGATTATCAGGCGAAACTATTTAGCTTTGGTCCCATTTGATTCGGTTGTCCTATTGCACAACGCAATTCATAGTGGGATTTGTAAAAGGTTAGATCATATCTCAAAGGATGATAATTTTAATCAATACAATATTCCAGATCAACGCCATCTGCCGATCTTACGAAACGCCGAAACAGCTAATATTCAGATAGAGGCCCTCTAACCCCCGTTCGATGAAGACCTTTTGAGCATCCGCATTCGCTAACTAAGCGGTAAGTTGTTTCAGTCACATAATGCAATTTTTTTTTCAGATTTTAAACGTCCTACAAGAGAGAATTATCTAACTTTCTGTCTCTTTCACATTTCCATGTTTTAATTAATTTGTTATTTAAATATTCACCATGTAAACTTTTCCCATTGACTTTAAATAAATAATTTTATTTTTAGAAACTCTCTTCATCCTTCTTTTGCATTATTTTGATCTTAGTTGCGAAACCAAACCCGTAAATATTAAAAGACCTTTAGACACCTCGTTACTAAAAGCCCCGCTATCTGAAGAGTATACATTTTTTTTTGAGGAGGGGAGGGGAGTTTGATTTGACTCCTTCCAACATATATAACGAGTGAGCCAAACCATTAAAATGTTAATGCTGGTATTTCCTATGATTGATGTTTCCTTTCTACTGATTTGCATCACTATAAATTTGGTCCTTCGGAAAATACAAAGAGGAGGACAATATGGAGTATTCGATTCTGGCGTCAGTGAGATTCTGTTCTGATCAGTTAAAAGCGATATTACTGCTGTTTGAGATTTGAAAAAATGTAACATCGTTTGCTTGTATCACGACATGTCTTATGAAACGCTTGCTTACTGAATAACTGCGTCCATTAATGAGGCGTTTACTGATGAACACTGGCAGGTAATAGAAAGCTGAACTACTCACACGCTGATAGCCGTAGTGGTGATCCTCTGAATTTCTTCCGCTTTGAAGACTGGCGTGCTCCCAGCATGCCCTTCATAAAAGCAGCAGTACTTGCACTTCATCTTCCACCTGTAACTGAGATTCAGTTTACACAAGTCCACCACCGCCCACGCGTAGGCGCAAAACCAGTAATTGTAGCAGATATCGCACCTATAGCAGCCGAACCCAGGCACTGCGATTTCGCTTCTCTCGGGTGCGAAGTCACGCGAGCTTACGTTTCGTTTTTTCATCTCAAGTGACATAGGGATGGACACATCCTCAGGTTCCACGTCCCATTCATAAGGGCACAATGACGAGAAAACAGATCTACTGAACATGACTTTAGATGTTTCTGAAAAGAAAAAAACAAGAGGAAATGCTAAGAAAAGATTAGACATTTAAGAGTAACAAACCTGAAATTAGAATCAATAGCACTTGTATAATCTTGGAATGTTTATAATCTTTTTCAATTGGAACAATCAGAAGAAAATTATTTTGTGGCCTTAGGCAGTGCATATCATGAGATCCTCCCCTTTTTTTTCAATATCGTATACTAAGTATAAAAGTACTGCAATAATAAAAAAAATAATCCGAACTCCAGATTTTGCGAATATCTACGCTTCGAACATCCTCGAGTTCGAAAATCAAATTTTTGGCTTCAAGTCTGAGTATTAATCTGTAAGCACGATAACTGAAAACAACTTTGAAGTAGATGGTTGAAATTTGATATACGGATCTTAATTTGTAGATTTCTATCAAATTTTGAATGAAATCCACTCAGAGAAAGTCTTAGTTTTATGACTGTTTGATTACAAGTTAATTAAAAAGCTGCAGAACTTGGATAATTTGGTACAAAAGGAATCGAAAGAAAATAAGTCTGGGATAATTTATCAAATTTTGAATGAAATCAATTCAGATAAAGTGTTATTTTTATGACTGCTCGAGTACAACTTAATAGCTGCAGAACGCTAGAAACTCCTTAGATAATATGCTACAACATACGGAATCTAAAGAAAATAAATCTGGAATAATTTATCAAATTTTGAACGAAATTCATCGCACAAGTAACCGTCTGCTAGTCTGCATTTTCGTACTAAATGACTTACATTTTGTTATCTTGTGCTTGCAATTGTAGTTTTGTATCCAATATCAAGAGGTCGGCAAAAATGCGTCCAAAATATCAGTTATCGCGAAAGAGTAAAAAAAAAGGGGTGAATTCACACCAAAAATTTATTATTTATAAACTATCGTTCTTCTATGCTCTCCAAAGAATTCGCGCACTTACCCAATCACTTTTACTTCATTATCATGTTCTTTTTTTGCTTTAGATAAATGTTTTATTTACACTAAAGTGACAAAAGTCATGGGATGACTGTTAATATCGTGTCGGTCCTCCTTTTGCGCGGTGAAGTGCAACAACTCGACGTGTCATGGAGTCCTCAAGTCGTTGGAAGTCCTCTGCAGGAGTATTGAGCCATGCTGTCTGTATAGACGTCCATAATTGTGAAAGTGTTGATGGTGCAGAAGTTTGGGCACGAACGGACCTTTCGATGATGTCCCATAAATGCTCGATGGGATTCATATCGGGCGATCTAGGTGGCCAGGTCATGCGCTGGAATTGTCCGGAAGGTTCTTCAAACCAATCGCGAACAGTTCTGGCCCGGTGACATGGCGCATTGTCATCCATAAAAATCCAAAATTTGTGTGGGTACGTGAAGTCCATGAATGGCTGCAAGTGATCTGCAAGCAGCTGAACATAAGCATTTCCAGTCAATGATCGGTTCAGTTGCACGAGAGGACCGAGTCCATGCCATGTAAAAATGGCCCACACCATTATGCAGCCACCACCAGCTTGAACAGTGCCTTGCTGACAGTTTGGGTCCATGGCTTCGTGGGGTCTGCGCCACACTCGAACTCTACCATCAGCTCGTAACAACTGAAATCGTGACTCATCTGACCACGCCACGGTTTTCCACTGTTCTAGGGACCAGTCGATATACTCACGAGCCCAGGAGAGTCGCTGCAGGCGATGTGCTGTCAGTAAAGGCAATCGAATCTGTCATCTGCTGTCATAGCCCAAGGA
Source organism: Argiope argentata (assembly GCA_026289955.1). Classification (NCBI taxonomy): domain Eukaryota; kingdom Metazoa; phylum Arthropoda; class Arachnida; order Araneae; family Araneidae; genus Argiope; species Argiope argentata. The sequence goes on along the minus strand of JAOUZG010041286.1, from coordinate 817,247 downwards.
AGACAAATTTCGCCCCACAGTCCTATCGGACACGTCCCACATTGATTCCTGCAGTTATTTGACGAAGCGTTGCGTGTCTATTAGCATTGACCATTCTACACAGACGTCGGCGGTCTCGGTCGTTAAGCGCAGGTGGTCGCCCACTGCGCTGTCCATGATGGGATGGGATGCCTTAAATTTCATACTCTCGGCACACTCTTGATACTGTGGATCTCGGAATGGTGAATTCACTAACGATATCCGCAATGGAATGACACATGCGTCTAGCTCCAACTAACATTCCACGTTCAAAGTCTGTTAATTCTCGTCGTGCAGCCATAAATCACGAAAAACCTGTTCACATGAATAACTTGAGCACAAATGAAAGCTTTGGAAAACGAACTGAGCATTTATACTTTTCGCTGCGATACTACTGCCATCTGTATATTTGCATATTGCTATCCCATGACTTTTGTCACTTCAGTGCATATAACTGTGAAAATGCGTATGTTTTTACTATAACCCATGACTGAGTGACTCTATGTGTGTGCACACTATTATTTAACCCTATGAGTGTGTGTTACTACTGTGTGTTAAATATATACTAAGAAAGTTACAAATGAAAATGGTAATTGAAAATAATATAAAATTCAATACCGATACTATGTGTTTGTGTTTGGAATTTAAAAAAATTCCTTTATCTGTCAAATGAACAAAACTTTTAATCGATCGCTCTGCGCACCTCTAAAAGCTAAGTGGCACTAGGCTTGAGTCCAGCTTGATTCTAGCGATGCGAAATCATTGAATACCTAAAGTAGAACCGTTCTGGCGATGGATAGGACGGCCCATTGCTTTACCATTCGCAATTAGAATGCTGCAAATGTGTGATAACCAATGTGTATTTAATTGTTACCGATATGGACCAAATGTCGATATTCTCCGCTGAGTATCAACATTCATGTAGTCTTTTGGAGTTTATGTGAAACATTTGTAAAAGATCATTATTTCTCATTCTGATAAAATGTCAGCATTCAGTATGCACGAATTGTGAATGTCAAGTAAAAATCTTTTCATTATATTGTTACAAGCGAACGAGCGCCGTGAAAGGTGACGAAGGAGAAGGCGTTGGCGACGGCTGACGAACTTCGCGCCAGCCGAGTTAATTTGGCGAAAAGAATAGTCTGGCAGCCGCTGGATCGTTCATGAAGCTCCGCGTGCTTTTGGGCGCTCGCTCGCTCAGTTATATAAGGGACGGATTTCCGCAGCTCCTCTCGGAAGAGTAGCGACTCTTTGTAGCGAGCGGATTACTTCTCTAGCTTGTTATTAGTGAGCTGTGTTTACGTTTGCTGTTAACGTTGTATAATTGATCTCGCTGTGATATACTGTTTGCTGTGCTATACGATATATGTTTTGCAGTCTGTGTTTATTGTGCGTAAGGCTTGTATTTACGCTGTTAGTGAATGTTGACTACTGGATTGTTTGTTTTATCTGAAGTTTTCCTTTATCAAGTCATCCTGTAAATAAATTTGTTTGTGCTGCCCTCAAGTAAAGTCCATTCAATCTGAGCCCGCTAAGCTAAAAACGTAACAATATTTTTTTTTTAAAAAAAAAGACTCTCTGGTGAGCTTTTTATACTTGGGAATCCGAAACTTCATAATGAGTCCTATATACCTTCCTCCAGTTTTCATTGTTGAAACAAATCAAAGAAACAAAACTCTGAAAAGGAATCTTGTGAGACAGTGTGCCAACCATTTGGTTGATTGAAATCGACCCATTGAAACGATTTCAATAATTTAGGTTTAATATGAATGTCTATGATGTCTAGATATATCATTGTTGGAAGTCTGCGTGTAATAGTTGCTTATTAAGTATATTAATTTTTATATACTTAATCGGTCTGTTTAATTTCATGAATATATGTAATTAATGATAATTAATCATCAAATTATTCCTTAATTCATTTTTAACTGATAAAATTTCAATAAAAACAACTTTATAATTTAATTAATTTTGAATTATACTTTGATTTGAGTATCGGGTCTGGACTTGGGAATGGATTCGCGAGCAACGAAATTAACGGTTCTGACTCATCATTAATGACTAGCACTTTCAAAAACCGATAGAATATGAAGAAATGATTATTTCTTAATATTTCTACTGAGTTTTGAAGCCAATCGAAAAATTAAAACTGCTTATTACAGATTCTTTAGGACAAGGTTTCCAGCCAAAACCTCCAAAGTAATTTCAATAATGTTGGTTTAATATAAAAGCCCATGGAACCTAGATATATGTAAATTGTCAAAATCGATATATTATGTACAAGGTGGTTATAATTAATGTTCCACTTTGAAATGGTCACAAAAGGGAAAACTATTGTTCCAAATGCTATCAAGCTTAGAAATAGTTCAAAGAAGGGCGTGAAATTTTTTTTCGCTCCCCCCCCTCACAAAAAAAGTTCAAAAACACACGACCAACGAAAAAAGGCGCTGTAAAGAATATTGTTAAAGCAACATAGGACAAAATGTGTTGAATCGTTTCTGAAAAGTGTTACAAAGCATATTCAATGTGGCGTCCACAATTTTTTGAAAGCTAAATTGCTTTACTGCATTCTTAAAAGTCGATCTTAGTTTATCAAAAGTATGCTACGCACATGTCGTACCTTTCAGTTCGCCAAATTGTTTAGATTATCACCATAAACGGTTCTTTTGAAAACACACACATTGAGCATCTTTGTAACACGTTTTAGAAACGATTAAACACATTTTGTCCTATTTAGCTTAACGATATTTATATAGCGTCATCATTTTTTTCCCTGGTGGTGAGTATTCTAACTTTTTTATGGCAAAAAATAAATAATAATAAATATTAAAATGAAGTCTTCTATGCATATTTTAATGTATAGTGTCAGAACATCAAGCCACGGCCAAGCCCCACGTGCAAGTTAAATTATATTTTTATTCATTTTAATTGTTTCATTGAATGAGTCACTTTAGTATAGCAAAGGATCTAAAAAACTCTGTCTCGCATTGATTGTTTAAGAAAATATCACATTTCCGATTTATTTCATTTCACATAATCACGTGCTCAAAATGACATTTTTCTAGGATTTTATTTGCTGTAGTCATTAACTCAATTTTTTAAATCAGAGCTTTTGTAAATGCAATGGCAACGCGTTATTAAAAGCCGATTTTTTGAAATGTTCGTGTAGATAATAGTTTCAGTTTTTCATAACTAATACCCAAAACAACATTATGTTCTGACATGATAATAAATTTAAAAATATATGACCTTCTTTGAACTGTTACCAAGTCTCATAACATTTGGTCCAGTAATTTTCCTATTAAAACCTTTTCAAAGTGGAACTTTAATTAGAATCACCCTGTATAGTGACAGACGAACTCTGCCAGAATTTTTTCCTTCACTTAAGTTATGTTTTGAAAACTCTCTCCTCTGAAAATGGATCATCGTTAGAAAAAGGTACCATTAAATGAATATGAAATTAATTTAAGCTTGATATGACGTTGATGATATTAATTATAAATGAATAAAAACAAAAATTTGCGAAATTAGCAAAATATTAGATTTTTTTAATATTTGTGATACTTTTAATATTTGTGAAAGTGTAAAACAATAACTAATTATACTTTTGGAGCTTTAACTTTTTTTATAAGTTATTTCCAAATCTACAGAATGCACAAAACACTATTTGAACTTACATTGACTGAATAGATTTTTTTCGAACTCAAAATTCGTTGCTGATCAACGTCAATATGAATGGTTACAGCAACAACACATTCAATTGAATCTAGGCTTAATATCATCATAAAAGATTTGAACAGAATATGTGCATATAAAATAATTAACACTTATACATTTAAAAATAAATTATAAATTTAAATATAAAATAATAAAATAAGATACAGCAGCTCTTTTTACGTAATGGCTTCTAATTTTTTTCTCAGTTTTAAGCAGGCGCAATGTAGCTACTATGATTTTTTATTTTTTTTGCACTGCGGTATGTTTCATTAGTTTTATTTTATTTCTTAAATCCGTTATAATAAATTTAATTAGTTAAGTGATTTTATATGTATCGAAATTTGAATTAATATGAACTGCAAAACTTGTAACTGCAGAAACATTAATTTCATTGACCTACCATCTTTACAAAATATTGTTTTCTATCAAAACGAGAACGTTTCGGTCATTTCATTTTCTCGAACGAAAAAATGAATAGAAGTAATAAAATATTAACTGGAAAGTTTTTAGATTAAAAAAGACTTAAGGAAAAAACATGGTCTCAAAATAGACAGTTTAGTTAATATCAGTTGCGTAGTAATAAATAAAACGAAGAAATGAATTGAATAAACATAAAAATGTATCAAGAAAATGAATAAACAGGAAAAATTCGATAAAGAAAGTTGAAATTAATGTTTCTTTTCAGAAATCGAATGAATAAAAAAAAGAAATTAGAAATTAATTTTAAGTATGGAGAAATACTTCAAAATCTAACTACGCCCCATCAACTGGCAAATTTGAATTAAGGCCGATAACAATTTTATAGATATTTAACGAATACTTAATATTAAGTGACTATGCTGCATTTAATTTTAATCAAAATGTTAAAATAATTAGTAATATTTTGTCACTGCAACAAAATAAGGGTTACAAAAAAAAAGACAGATTGGTCAAAACAAATATCAATCAGAAAAATTCACTGCCTACAACACTTAAAATAAAAGAATAAATTTCATGTTGTTATCAGTAAAATTTGTTGAGATATTTGAGTTTATGAATATGAATTCTCCTGATGAGGAGCATGAATGTCCTCACGAAAATTTGGAAATTCAAGTGATATATAAAATTTCACAAGCTAGAGTACAAAAAACAAACAGAATATTAATTATTTTTTAAAAATTTTTTATCAAATATTATTAAAACTGACAAATGAAATTAATAGCTGCTTATTAAATTTTTTATATACTTAATCAATATTCTTAATTTCATGAATATATATAATTAATAATAATTTATCATCAAATTATTCATTTATCCACTCTGTAATTACTAAAATTTCAATAAAAATAACCTTGTAATTTAATTAATTTCCAATTATAGTCTCATTTGAGCATCGGGTCTGAACTCGGGAATGAATTCGCGAGCAACGAAATTAACGGGTCTGACCCATCATTAATGACTAGCACTTTCAAAAACTGATAGAATATGAAGAAATGATTATTTTTTACTACAAGCTAAAGATAGACGCTATAAATTAATCCAAGATTTTTGAAGTTTATTTCACGTTAGATTTCACTCTTAAAAACATGATGTGAAACGCATACATACCTTTTCAAGAGTAAGATTCCAACTTAATCCACGATAATTTCAGGAAACATCTGAAATGAATTCTACGTAGGTATAAATTTCTCGAAAATGAATATAAATTCTGAAACATACCGGATACTATTTTTTTTATTATTTCCATAGAAACAAAATATCTGATTATGATCATCCTAGTTTCTCCCCCTCCCCTTTATTTTCAGAATTATTTTCACTAAAAACAAGCTTCTTGCATAAAATATCTTCGATTCTTCAAAACTGAATGATTCATTATTATTCGTTCTTCGATAAAATTAATACTAGAATATAAAATGCGTCTCTCACACAAACAGTTTCTCCAATTTCTGATATTATCTTTTCTTATTTTATTTTTTTAATTTGAAAGAAATAATAATTATTTAGACATCCAGGTGCAAAGATTAGAAGTGCAGAAGAATAAGAAATCATGTTGATAAAAAATGAGTTGACTTTTTTTTTACCGAAATAATTTTAATTAATATTTGTTTTGTACATATTATATTATAATATATATATATATATGAATCTTTTTTTTCCGAATTAGACTAAATAATTTAAATTTTCAGTTGAAATAAAAAATTTATCGTCCTCCTTCCCTTTTTTTCCTTCTCTATACAGAAATTCACATTTTCAAAATAATTTCTAACTTACGAATTGGTCCAGTTTTGAGAACTGTAAATTGAGAATTCTGTAAATTTTTTATTTAAAATTAAAACTAAAATTAATTAGTCTATTTCGGAAAAGATAATCTATATATTTGTTTTATAATAGGTACAAAATAAATTTTTGAAATTATTTCGATAAAAAAACAAACTTATTTTTAAATTTATTTTTGATCAACCTGATTATTATTCTCCACTTCTAATCATTGCATGCAAATGCCTAATCAATTATTATTAAATCTCAGAAGTTATAAAAAGAAAAAGAAAAAAAGAAAATTCAGAAATTGGAGAAACTCCTTTTTATCATGTCAGAACATATTGTTTTGGGGATGAGGCGACAAATGATTTTATTATCTGCACAAGCATCTCAAAAAATCAGCTTTTATTAACATGTTGCCATTGCATCTACAAAAGCTCAGATTTTTTAAAAAAGAAGTTAATGACTACAGCAAATAAAACCTTAAAAAATGTCATTTTGAGCAGGCTATAATATGAAATGGAATAAATAAGAAATTGGATATTTTTTAAAATAATAATTACAATACAACTTCAATAACTCTTTATAAAAAACGCATCTAAGGATTTCCTATTCCTTTTTTTTCCAGAGAAAAAAATGCTATGTGATATACAATGCTGGATACTTTATTCTTCAAATTTAATATTTAATAATTTAATTTTAATTATTTACGAGATGCGATACTAATACAATAAAAGTTATATTTATTTCTATGTAATGTAATGTCGTCTAATAGAATAGATAAAAATAAATGGAAAATTTGTTTAAAAGCTATGATTTCTCTTTCCTTTCATGGAAGAAAATATGAAATTTGTGCCGGCTTTCTGGCTCAGAGGTAGCGCGTCTTCCTCGTGTACTAGGAGTCCCGGTTCGGGCATGGCTGTTCTTCAGCGTGCTATCTGTGAGATGTGTGTGAAGATGTGTGAAAAACTGGTTGTGCAAGCGAATGTGGTGAGTGTGCAAATAAGTCGTTCTCTGGGCCCTAGTTGGAGCTACTTCAAAAACAAGAGCCGCTCCTTTCGGCTTAAATCTGCTGCTGTATTTTCGGGGGGCTTGTCTAATATGGTAAGTGCCATAAGTAACAACAACAAATATGAAATTTGTATTTTATATTTTAAAGAAATCTGAAATGAATCTGTTTGATTACATTTTAGATTTGAATTAGTTTTTATTCTAATTAAAGTAATATGAATTAAATTAATATTTTCAGATTCTTCTATAATGTCATGTCAACTGAAAAGCTTCTTCCCAAATAGATGAACGAAGAAATTCTTCAATATTATGATGCTTTTGAATGTACTTTAGTTCTGTATTTTCATCTTCCTAATGACTTCGGCGAAAACTCTACAATTAACCCTTTATATTAACTCATCATTCAAGACGGTACGTCATTTTGACATTTTATTTGTTTATTTTTCAATTTCAATTGTTTAAAATGCCTATATAATAGTAAAAAAGATATAGATTCATTTTTAAGCGAAATTCAACTTAAAACAAATGTATGTATGTATTTTTTTGGTGTGATAAACATGTTCACATATTAAGTGAATAATTAACCACCGAATTATTTTTTCGAATGCAAAGGATTAAATCTTTAAATATACCTATTTAGTAATAATCCTATAACGTGGGGTGATTATGAACCCTCATTAAAATTGTGGATCTTCTGCAAGACTTAACGTCAAGAATGCTCATATTTTTATTTTCAGCACCGAATATTAACGTTTTGGGCTTCATTGTATAATAAGAAAACCGAGTTAGCATTTTAGTCTCTCTCTCTCTCTCTTTTCGAATTGGGAAAAAAATTTGCCCATAATAAGAATTTACTAACAAGACAATATCTCAAACTTGACGTTCACTGCGTTTTTGAATTAAAGCATTCATTTGATTTACATGCAGCATTAATAATTGACGTTCGTGAAATTTCTTGCTTCATTTGGTAACATTTGACAATTATTTTCCCAGTTCCTTTTGTCTGCAACAGAACAGTTAGATTTGGTTTACAAGAACAATTACGTTGCCTTAAATTGAAATGACATTTCTAAAAGAATTGGGAATGTCTTGGAATAGCCAGATAGTTATTGCCAGCAATTGAATTACGAACATAAAATGAATAACAAAAAGAAAACACGAATAAATTTAAGCTTTGAAAACGAAACTGAAATCCTGTACAGATATGGATAATTTATCTAAAATAAGTCAACGCAATTCATAACTTAGGTTTTGGTAAGTTTTGCCTTTTGTTTAGGTTTGAAAAGATTTTTGGCCTTTGAGATAAATAATCAAATCGTAAGTGCTGACGAATTTGATGAGGAAGAATGTATTGAAAAATGTACTTCATCAAATGCTGAAATCTAACTCTTGATATTTTGTAACGCGGCTTGCACTACCTTCCAACAAATTTTTAAAAATACAAGTACAGAGAATATATAAGTGAACCGTTATAGAATAGTTGCTGGTAAACAATAATTCATGAATATTTTTTACTTAATGTTACTTTTCAAATAAATTAAAAATTACCCTATGATAAATTTTTATTTTTTTCCTTTCCATGGTGTGATAAAAACAGTTTTATTCAGTTCGATTATTGTTACCAATCGAAAAATGTTTTCTTAAGTCCCCAAGTATTTTTTACTGTAAGGAATTACTGTATTACAAAAATAATATTAATTAACCATTTTAAATTATGGAATCTTCATCCTATTTTGTATGAGAACAAAATAAGTGAATATGAAGCACAGCATAAGACTATATACAGTTGGAAAACGTGGGCGATTACGTTTTCATATGAATGTGACTGCCATTTAACCAAGACTTTTTTATATAAAGGTTCATTTTCACAATTAATCAAATAGTTGAAAGTCGAGAAAATAAGATAGCTTTCATGCTTATTACAAATTAAAATTAAAACATGTTTTTTTTTTGAGGAAATATTAGCCATCCAGTTATTCAGTAGAAATTAAATTAATATCAAACACTATCAAAACGAACTCCAGGTGAACACGTTTGTCGCCAAAGGCGGCTTTTATTAAATATAATAAAAATACATTTAGAACTTATTGTTATAATTGACCAAGAATACGGTATAGATTTTTCGCCGATCTTGGACAATTCGTGTAAAATATTAGAAAATTTTCCAAATATTAGCAAAGCAATTCAATTCAATTATCATATTTGGTAATAAATTGCCAACAAAAATTTCAGTTTGGTTATTGCTTTATTTGAGTCACCTATACTAAGGAATACTTTGAACCATGATGAGAAATTTTCAAAATTTCATGTGTTCATAGAAAAATCTTGCACGTTCAGATCAGAATCAATTCGAATTAAAATAGGATTTTTGGTTTAACCAAGGAAATAAATTAAAAAAGAGTTGAATTTTTGATATGAGGTGCATTATCTTTTAAAAAGAGTTTTTATAAAGAAAGGAAAATATGTTCAACGAATCCGAAAATATGAAAAGGACTTCAATTTCTGAAAAGAAAGAATTTGTTATATAGGTTATAGCCAAAGGAAAATTTCAGCATTTTTAGGCAGTACTTATTATGAGACACCACTTTTAATAGTTTACTTTATTTTCCCATTTCAACGCATTTTCAACCCTAAGCTAATGATTTACTTAAAACTTACGTTTATTTTTACCATCTAGTATAAAAAGAAGAATTGCAACCTTCAAAAAATTCAAACCCGAATTTTTTCACCAATCTAGAAGTTTGAGACTGCCCCGAGTCCAAAACAACGGCATGCCTGTCGAAAATATGGCATTATGGCTATCTGTTTGTAAATGATAACTAAAAAACGCTTTGAACAACTATTATTATTATTATTATCTGATATTTGTAATTACGATCAAATTGGTAGATTTCTGTCAAATTTTGAACGAAATCCTGTCAAAGAATTGTGCCTGCTCGAGTGTAAAAGAATTCGACAATTACAAAATAAATAAATTTTGATATACATATCAGGCAACTGAAATCTAGAAGCTTATAAAATTTTGAACAAAATCGTTGAAACGGTTGAACGTCAATAAATCTCGACTTTCACGTGCCTGTAAACGCAAATAATTTGTAAGTGCAATGACATCAATCAATGAAATTCAGTATGCCCTCTTATGACTACAACTGCCACATTTTGGTGTCAATCGGCATGTTCAAAATGCAGATTCTGACTATAAATTCGGCGAAAATGCAAGATTCGAATCAATGATGAGATTTTCATCGCTGTCGTTCACAGATGCCACGCAAGAAATTACCAATCTTACTTAAGGTCCACAATTTTAGGCGAAGGAAGGCAACTCTCTTATTGGAGATTATGCGAGAAAACTTCAGGGTCACCGCTGCTTTCGTTTTATTTTATTAATTTGTGAAAAATTCATGTTTTATTTATTTAATTGTAACTCATTGGTATTTAGCTACTATATTTACACATAACATAATATTTAGAAACTACTTGTTATTTATATAGTTTAAACACCTAAGACCTCTTAACCTTTGCAATTCAAAATGGCGTCTGCATTGTCAAAGGAACAATGTATAGCTACCATTAATAAAATGACTATGCTGCATTTATTGAGACAGGTTGCAGCTCCCTTTCGGTCAAATGAAGAAGTTGAAAAATTGTTTAAAAAAATAATAAATAAAATAAAAATAAAGACCAAAAAAGTTCAGCTTAAAAAAATGTGCGCAACACAATACAAAAGTTTCTTGGAGTTAAGAGTAAAATTAGCATAGATATGTGCGATTATATTTATGAACTTTCAATGTCTTGAAAAAGGATTTGACCTAAGAGTGAAAAATGTATTATGTGGTTTTATTATACAGTTTTTACGAATTAAGGAATTTCGCAACGGTAAATTTTTAAAATAAAATACGAACATATATATTTTTAAAAAATTTTGAAATACATTTTATGTTAACTTGTATATTTTGACAAAATCAAGCAATCGTTACGAAACTGATGGAAACCCTATTAATTATACTTGACAAAGTACTAATATTATTTTAATATTTTTAAATTCCTTGAAATCTTATTTACAAATTTATTTTCAACAAATAGGCTAATTATATATTTTTACTCAACCTGTAGTGATCCTATCCAAATTGGCGCTTTGAGGCATTTTCCTAGTTGGATATCCGCCCTTAGTCAAAGTAGAAAATAGAAGTGCAGAATTGATACTTACTAATAATAAAATAATCCTGAGTTTTAATTTAAATGTAAGGCAAATCCAGCGAAAGGAGTCAAATATCAAGACTGATTCGAACATCTGGTAACATGAACAAATTTATTTTTCGAATTCCCAGAAAGCAAAAGAAATATCTCAATTATCCCATTTCTTACAAAGCAATGTGATGAACAAAAGCGTAATAATAAATTTCGGTTTCAGATTTTAGATGATATATTAAACGAACCAATACGCCGTAATACCAAATTCAAAACGGTAAGAATACTTTATTTCTAGGAACTGCTTTTTATTTTTGCTTTGTTTCTGTTTTTTTATGAGTTTATCTAACGTTTTGGAATAGTTATTTATGCTTTTGTTTCGTTTTGTTTTTGTTATTGAGAGATTACGCAAACAGAAAGCTTCGTTCAACCAATCAGAATGATTCTCACTCATAACGTTCTTATGCGGATATCGGAAACCTTTGTGAATTAGCTTTCAAATAATGAGTTCTTTTTTATAGTTGCAATATTCTTGATAATTTGAAAAAAAAATCTTATATATGAGCGACGCATAAGCTGCTACATGATTTTTTTTTTGTTGTTAATGTCAAATTTTGAAATCCTCCTGTCAGATTTCATTTCCAACATCGTGATTTGAAAGGTGGCGTTTTTCTTCTGAATATCCAAGAAGTGGAAGGGTTGGTATACGTGTTACATCTATGATTAATTTATTGTCTTTGTTGCAACACAGATATAAAAAAATATAGAAAGCGGACAGGCTCAACCTTGACTGAACACTTATAAAAACAAGGCATTCATATAATTAGCAAATGAATATCATGATGTCCATAACTCGAAGACCAGTAGCAGATTCAGCCCCTGTGCAGTGCACGTTAAGATATTCTGTTTTAAATAATATGGTAAGTTTAGTTTTATATTTAAGCACGTATCTGACATGCTAATGATTTATCTCAGCTAAATACTTTTTATTTTATTTGGTGAATGTGTATATTCTTTTATTTATCTATTTAGGACTCCAAACAGCCCTAAGGTCATATTTGTGAACATTATTATTGAAATAAATGTTAGGTTTTATAAATATACTAATAATAAATTGAAACTAGTGAAAAAGTTTGGAATCTGATGTATATTGTACTTGATGAAATACTAATATTATCATAATTTTTGTCGTTCGTAGAATTTTTAATTTTTAAATATTCCTTTATTTGACATCTAGAAAAATAAATATGCCGAGTAAAAATTATTTTAATTGAAAATATAACACAAGCTGAATTGATTTTTAATATATTCTACTATTATTTCAATACAATTTTGTGTAAATATATTCATTTTGTTATTCAATTAATTGTACTTATTTTACTTCTTGGTGTGTGCATGACAAACAAAATTCATAATTTTATGAGCATTAATTTTTGTGTTACAAGCCTTTGACGTGTCTGATGAAATGTTTAAAATAAGGAGACGTGTTTTAAATAGAATGTTTTGTTGTATGGTGGTAAAAATATCTGTTTAACAATGGTTATATGTTATAGTATCATTTACATTACAACATATGTAGATTTTTACAGTTCATGATTGTTGTAGATGACATCTGACTACAGTGTTTATAAGTTAACAGTTACAGTGGCTTATAATAAACATTGGCGATTTTCCAACTAGTCAGTGTTATCAATATTCTCGAGGTCTGTGATGTATTATTATTAATGAAATCTTTGATTGAGGGGAGATTTCGGACATGCCGGTTATCTTAATTTTTCATGGACCATCTCGCTTTTGTGATTTGTCTGAGAATAATATATTTGCCACCTGTCAATGATGTCAAAGTTTCTTTTTTCTGCGTTCGCCCAGACTGGTTTAGGCGTATGTTTAAACAGGTCTCTACACTGCAGTATAAATAACTTATATTTATATAACTTATATTTATTCTTTAATGTCATAATAAGTGCATTCTTACTAATTGTATTTCTCAAAATACTGTAAATATTAGAATATAATTAAAAAATCAATCTGCATTACTTTCATTTGATTTTACCATATATACAATAGCTTCCAGTAATAATGAACTTTTCGTCGAAATTACTGTCTTTATCTTAAAATCGGTCGAGCTCCAAAACTTTGTTTGCAATCTGGAAAAATTGAAAATTAAAGTTTTAAAAAAATAATCATTAAAGGGAGATGTCTCGTGATTGTTTAAAACCAGATTAAATTGGTTAATGCAAATTGTTAATTATTAATTAATTAAGGCAAATAAATCACTTAAAAATAATAATGTTCTCACATGATAACTTTAAATTTGCGAAAGTAGATTTCACTTTCATCATGTCAGAACATGATGTTTTTGAAATGAGGTTTTTGGAGTGAACAAAACTCCGTAGGCGAAAAATAAAAATGTTATTATCTGCACGAGCATCTCAAAAAAATCAGCTTTTAATAATGCGTTACCATCGCATTTACAAAAGCGCTGATTAAAAAAAAAAGATAAGTTAATGACAACAGCCAATAAAATCTAGAAAAATGTCATTTTGAGTACGTGATTACACGAAATGAAATCAATAGGAAATGTGATTTTTTTTTGAAACAATAAATGCGAGACAAAGTTTTTTTGGATCGTCTGCAATACTAAAGTGACTGATTAAATGAAAAAAATTAAAACAAACAAGTTCTGACATGGCACATTGAAATATATATAAGATTTCATTTTAGTCTTTTTAACTTTATTCGTTTTAGATTTATAATGATGGAATTTTGTAAATGAGTTTGCATTATTCCTTGTACCTATTATTTCGAAAAAAATCCTGATGACAAAGCACAATTTTAATTCGTTCACAATTTATTTATTAGTTAATCGAAACTTTAAAAAAAAATTTATTAAGCGGTAGAGATCTTCTGGTATAAATTTGAGAAAAAACAATTATAATTATGTAATATTAATGTTCAGGAATTATTGGACTAATAAGTAGAAATGATAAAAATATTTTCTAGTTTCTCACGAACATTAAAAAAAAATGTTTTTTTTTAATTTAATGTTGAACTTTAGTTTTCTGTTTCGTTTAGTGAAGAATGCTGCTTCACTTTTGGATGTATTAATTGCCATTTTCCACCTTTGGAATCAGCTTTCAGGATCTTTGTGGTGATTGTTTAGAGCGTGGGTGATGTATCTGTATATTGTTTCTGTTTTTGGCCAGTAATGCGGTGTCGTCTGCAAAAATGCAGTTTACTTTTCAATTTTTGTGGACTGTCACTTATAAAAATTGAGTAACGGATTATGACACACCTGCTTGTATGGAATGAAGTTTGGAAAGCATGACGTTTACACTCTAACGGGGAATTTTCTTTTAAAAGGGAATGAAATAATTGTTTGTGTTAGTGTGGGAGGTGTGTTGTATTTAATGAGCTTGAAAATTAGACCTTCTAGCCATACTCTATTGAATGCTTTTTGAATATCAATGACAACGATGCCTGTAAGTTCTCTTTTGTTTAAACTTTAAAAAATGATTTCTAATGCTGTAAGCAATTAGTGTGTGGTTGAAAGTTGGATTTAAAACCTAATTGGAAGGAAATTAAAATATTATTTTCGTTAACGGGATCGTTTAGTTTTCAAGGATAAAATGTTCGATTATTTTACTGAAATTAGGAAGTAGAGGAATTGGCCTGTAGTTGGAAGAGATAGTTGAATCTTTGCCTGGTTTAAGATGTGGAATCGCTACTGCTTTTGTCCATGTTGTGGGGAAATACTTAAATTTAAAAATTAATCCTAGTTAATTTCTTAACTTATCTCATATTAACTTCAATATAAAACATTTTCTTATTTTCGGATCCATTCCTACTTTTTGTTCGCTCTGTAAAACTACTGAATTCAGCAGTCTCTCAAAATTCGATTGAGGAGATAAAAACCCGTAACGTATCCATAAATCCGTAAAAATCCTTTAAATGTATCCTTAAGTCCTTAAAAATCCACATTTTTTTAAAGGTACCGAAATGTTCTTTTGCTATAATAGCACGTTTCAAAGAAATACTGATCAGAAACTCATTATGAAATCTCAGACCGCAGCCTTTTTATGCATGTCTTAAGTTGGATCTGACATGTTCTGAGTATGCGTTTAACTCCTAATCATACACCATTTTTTGTACAAGAGAAATAAAGAGTACACCTGAAGTAAACACTTTTACAAAGATGTATTTTCGATTAGGTACAATGGCTTAGTTTGATTTAGTAAACTATGCACCTTGAATGAAAACAAGGGCACTGAATAGCTAATTAAAAAGTTATTAGCCTAACTAAGAAATAGTAAAGAAACAAAACAAACAAAAAATTCTATGAATTATAAAATGTTAGAATTTTGTTTAACCCATTTTCAAATGCGATTGACCAAGTTCATATCTGTTTCGATATGTTTACTTCATTACTGAAAATTTTGTAAAGACATTGTTTACAATCGAAGTCATGAAATGTCATTAGTGATCCATATAAATTCGGATATATTTTTACCAATTTCCTAAAAAAATATTTTTTAAAAAAATCATTATTTTATTTAGTTCAAAATGCACTAAAAAGTAAAATTGAATTTAGTAATTTTTTTTATTTTTTTTAATGAGATAAATCATATTCTTTAGGCTTAATACTTTAGTTTTTCTTATGTAATTCATACGTTGAAGTGAGATTTTTTTTCTATTATAAGTATTTTTCTATTTTTATGAAAATGAAACCAGCAAGTTGCCAAATAAAACTAATTATTTTTGAATTTCTAAAGGTTTTAAATTCATTAAGCAGGGGATTTTTTGGATTATAAATAACTTAAAAAGCATTATAATCATTAAATATTGAAATATAATTCATAATATCCAATCAGAATCTAAAACTTTGCAGTGTTCGCCATTAGATAAATACTAGCATGTTTGGAATGAAAAATCTTCTATAAACAATGGATTTTGATGAGGAAACAGGTTGTACCATCTAGGTAACTAATTATGAAATATGTGCGGCTAAACTTATTCTGCACTCGTAGTATATCGCAATGAGTTACAAAGTAATTTTTATCCTAATCCTAATGGTAATTATGGTAATATGGGGTCTAAAAATGAATCTAATTAGTATTTTTTTTAAGTAAGTAGTTCGTGAAAAGACAAAGGAACTCCGAAGTATTCTTACAGAGTTAGAACACTTTTTGACTCGCAGGCAAAAGGAATAAAAAATTAAATTATTCTGGCTGGAATCTGGTCACCCTATTCTTGTTTGTTTTTCATGTGACACAATTTGTGGAAAAATTTACTATTTCTTTATTTTACATAAAATTGAAGTTTTAGATAACATCTTGAAAGAAATGTGGAAAATTATTTATTTTATTAGGCTCATATTAGAGCCTTCTAATTAAAATAATATTCAAATACTAATTTTCAAATTTGGAAATAATTCATGATACACACAAAACCATTATAAATTTCGACTTTCTTGTCTAATCTGAAATATCTAGCAAACTCTTAACATGTAAAAAAAAGGGGGACTCTAAAATAGGGGGATAAATATAAAAGCTGAAGAAGTTTGTTTTGGTTTATTTTTGCAAATGTGTTTGCGCCTAATAAAGTAATGCTAATTTTGATTAGTCATATTTTTTAAATATTAGTTTTTTAATGCTATTGCTGAATATGCAGCGTTAGTAAAAGTCATGAATGAGTTCTAATTCCAACTTAAAAGCAGAATTTTACATTTATAATATATATATATGTAATGATATTTTTAAACTCTTAATTTTAATCCTAATTAATTTCCAAAGCCCTATCTTAATTTAGCCCATAGTAATATCATTCTAAAATATTCTCTTATTTCATGATCCATTTCACTCGCTCTAGTTAATTAATTCAAGAGAAGCTGTGTAAAATTGCTGAAACAGCTAAACGCCTGTTACTTTCTCACACTCCGTGGGAGAGATGAAAATTGCTGCCCTAAGCAAAATACTTTTAAAAAGATCCCTGTGTTTCCCTTACCTCTTATATATGAGAATTGGAAATCCCCACTGAAATCCACGTTTATAAGCTCTATAAAAAATATTTATCCCTATCAAAGTCTTGGTATTTAAAACCAGGGATAATGATTTCCCGCCCCTTTTTTGTACACTTAGCTTTCGTGAATTCCGTGTTGTGTCCTTCTGTGTTGTGCACGTCGCCTTCGCTTGTAAATAATGCCTGCTCCCGTGATGGAATAAAAAGAACTAAAAATTCAACCTGTATTCTCCGTGATTTCGGCCACGACTCTGCTATTTGCTCTCACCAAATCATTTAAATGTGTTTTTCATTATATATATTTCTCTTTTTTTATAGTACATTTCTCCTAGAACAAATATAAATGTTCAAAAATTAACGTGAAAAATAAAAAAAAGGATTTTCCTATTGACAGTGAAATTATTATTGAAAATGGGTTAATGTGTAATTCACCATTTTGTGTGCTAAATGTTCAATTTTAATTTTCGCAATAATCGTGCTCTAAATTCTAAAATTTCACTTTTTTTTTATTTCAACCCTTTAAATTTTTTCATTAAAAAATATTGAGAATTAGTTGGAGTAAAATTTTAAAAATATTCTGTCATGATTTGAATTTTTTTTTTTTTTTTTTTTTAATAAACTAGAATTCTATTTAAAAAATAATTAATACGCTATTACTGACAAATTTCAGTGTATGAAAAAAAAAATAAGATATTTAAATTCTTATATTGACTTAAATAATAATCTTAGACTGTTTTGATTGATTAAATTGCATTAATTTTGTGTGATTAAATGTTAAAAACTATTTTTTAAAAAAATACCGCCCCCGGGTGGGCTCGAACCACCAACCTTTCGGTTAACAGCCGAACGCGCTAGCCGATTGCGCCACGGAGGCTGCGAAGTTTCGTGATTTTACTTCTTTATATACAATAGGAATCTTTTTTAAAATGTTTTCTTATAAGATTTTTTTAATTTGTTAAAATGTCTTATTAATGGTAATTTTTTGTCGTTATTTTTCATAGCTAAGCCTCGTAAAATTTTTGCAATTTTCTTGTCTTTTCACTTTAGTCAAGACAAAAATTATAGTGACTCTCACAAAAACTATTTTTCCAACTTAACGCTGCAGTTATTAAAGAATCATAATTTTATTTAAATAAGCAACTTATTCAACTCCTATTATTATATAAAATAAAATAGATGAAGCAGATGACATTCAATTCGCTTATGTACAATCTAAAGGATTTGTTTTGCTCTTAACATTTGGACTCCGGACCAATCATTACAATTCTTTTTTTCTTTGCTAAATGATTACTTTACTGCTACAACAATCTCAAAAACTTCTAGGAATATAATTTAATTTCATCATTACAAGTCAAACCATTAGAGAAAATGATTCTTTGCAAAACACTTCCCTAGATGGCAGCATGTCCGACTCCAGAAGCATCGATTGCTGAGACGTCAATTTCCTTGTTGCATCATTCGACCTTCACAGGAGCTATTTCCGGCGAAGAATGAAAAAAACTGCGCGACTTGCTCTGCGCATAGAGGGATGCGTAGTAAATACAAACATATTGCCTCCGCGTTTCATCATGCCGCCGCTAATCCACATTGATTATTATTCCCTGAAAAGGAGAAATGTTGTATGAAATATAGACGATGCAATAGATTTCTACACTTTCTAAGATATGTTACTATTGTTACATCATTATGTTAAAGTTGTAATAATAAGTTAATCCGATAAAATGTTTGATTTTTGATTAAATATACACAACAGTCGACGCACTTCATTTATACCTGCATTAATTATTTAGAAAAGGCGGAATAAAATTGTAAATAATTAAATATCTAAGCATATTTTCACCGTGAAAGACATGAATTTTTTTTCATAATTCCCTCATCGAGACCCATCTAATCCCATTCGACTTGAAATATAACTTGATTGTGAAGATGAAGTCTATTTTAAAAAATTAAAACATAAATTCTTTAAGATTAATTCAAAATAATGACTTCACTTAATTAGTCATTGTTTTGAATTAATGTAATGTGACTTAATTTAAACTAACTCATTGTGCAATGTGTATAAGAATAAAAATTCTAACCTGTAGAAAGAAAAAAAAAATCTGAGTCAACGACTGTAAGAAATATAAATATTTATTATAGGAACTTGAATATTCAAGTTCTGAACTACTAAACATTTGAAATTTAATTACCGAACACATTGTATTTGTAGTAGATGAAAAATGTAAAAGCTATGAATTTTTATTGGAATCATTACAGAAAAATAAAATTTTAGAATTTTATGTATAGATTTCTGTGGGAAATTTTATACTATTATGAAAATATTTTCATAAGTTCCTTAATAATGAAGATGAAAATTATTAGGGTAATTGGTCGGCAGACAAATCGACTTATTAGCAACATTGAATTAAATATGGAAAAGGACATAAAGTATATCGTTGTAATTCGATTGAGGGGATACGTTCTGTTTAACCTCAAATAATCTAAATTTTCTGCTTTTTTGCTATTAAATATTAACTAATTATCATGTGACAGTTAATACATTTATTTATTTATTAAACAAAATTGTTGCATTATAAAAATTCGAAATTGTTTGATATGGAGTTTTTTAACTCATTTGTTTATTATTAAAAATGTACTTTTGACAAATGTACTTTTTGCTATCTAATCACTTTTGAGCTGTGAAATCGTGATGGAAATTATTGCTTTTTTTCTATGTGTAATTATGTAATTTTCCCAACAGATTAAGGTACTCTTATTTTCTGAGGTTGTTTCGTAAGGATGCGTTGATAATGGTTTTATAGAAATATACACCGAGAAAGAAGATTTCATAATTCTTGATTATTATTTTACTAAAATTAAGTAAAGTTTTAATCACTCTTTCTTCTAATTTCATTGAAAAATTATAAATTAAATTTTAATTGTGATAAAAATTTTAAAAGTTACCGAATTTGTATGATTAAGCTAGGTTTAATGGTGTATTCTTATTTATTGACTTATTATTTATTTTAGGTTTAGTAATGTATTCTTATTTGTTTATTTATTTATTTATTGCAAGCGAGTTATAGTTTTTCAGTTAAACCAAACTGAAACAATTCTAGAGTTTA
The DNA here is from genome assembly GCA_026289955.1 of Argiope argentata. Taxonomy (NCBI): domain Eukaryota; kingdom Metazoa; phylum Arthropoda; class Arachnida; order Araneae; family Araneidae; genus Argiope; species Argiope argentata. Next base: position 796,953 of record JAOUZG010041286.1, on the reverse strand, counting down.
AATATTTTTTTTATAAGTTTTGAATAATTTTATTTTAATGTTAGTAGTTAAAAAGCACGCAAATCAGTTAAAATCCAATTAAATTTGAATTTATTTGTAATTTTATTTTGTGATTTTTATCAAATTAAGTGTTTAAATTATTTTTCGTTACTCTATATCTTTTTCAGTCTTTTTTTGTGTGTGTGCTTTATTTAAATTGAGCTGTAGTAAAGTAGAAATTTCTAGAACTTCTGGCGTTCGTATTTCTGAAAGAAACAATAATTAGTTAATGACTCATCCGGGGGAAAATAAATAAATAACACTGTTAATTTTTTTTACACGGTGGGGAAAAAAAAGTAATGCCTTCTTTCCTCCCTTTTTCCATTTAGTTTTTCCTCCCCTTTTTGCCTTGTCTGCTTCGCCAAGAGCGCATTGTGGACAAATGATCTTCTAAATTGACAAAAGAATGGAATAGTGACGTCACCACCTTGAATTGTACAGTTGTTGAGCTTTGCTATTTTACCGTGTCACCGATATAATATATCTGGGCAGATTATTGTTTTATTTTTCGTTGGTTTGAGAACTAAAAAAAGATTACGATATTGATAATTATTTCTTCTTAAAATTTAATTGTTTTTAAATAAAAATAAACTAAATGAAACCTTCCATCTTTCACGAACTTAAAAGAGAATATTTAATTGAATTATCAGTAATTTTTTTAGTGTTTAATATGAATAGAAATGAAAATGGTTGCTCTTATTGCTAAGAATTCCCAATAAATAACTATTAAAAACATCCTTATGACTAGCATTAATAAAACAACAAAAAATTTTGTCATGGAAATTATTGTTTTATGAAAGAGATTCGAAATAAGATCCAACATTTCATCAAGCAAATTTTATGGAATATATAGCTCATACGTGAAATTTAAATTAATATTTTAAACGTTTAATTTGAATTAATACCTTTTTACATATATAAAAGATGCAAGCAATTTCATAACATCTAAGGCATAAGCACTTAAGACAAATTTCAGATTTAAATTTCGACCTGCATTATAAAATTCACGATAGAGTTTTAGCGTCGGTTTTATAATTTTTATTGTATAAATTCTAGGAAACTATTAACACAACTTCCGCATCAAAATTACGGATATTGAGCAAGGCTACAATCACCAGAAGTGTCCACAATTTTATTAATCGGAGACCAGGACAATCCAGAATATTTGATGACATAAAAAAGAAAAAGAAACCTTCCTACTTATTGTATAATGGCACAGTAGACGAATGTCACCCTTAATATTATGAAGAAATCTGAAAATACATTTTGAAAGTCATTTTTCCGACGAACTAGATCCGAAATTCGCTATGAGTGCAGTTTCGATTGTAAGACCACATACCTAATTTCATTTATGTAAATAATAAATTTTATGGCTATTACATTCACATGCAAGCTTTATTAGAGATGAGCAATCTATTAATAAATCAAGATCCAAAATTTGATACTATTATATGATCCTGATGATAAATTGTGCATCATATTTCTTTCACCTAAGCGTTTCCATTTTAAAGTTATCAAACTCACATGCACATGAGTAGACAGACAAAACTACTTTATCTACAAAACTTCGAAATGAGGACGAGATGCTTCCGGCATGGTAATTCGATCTCACCACCCTGGTGAATACACTGATAGGTGGGGGGTAGGCTCCTTCCGTCAATGACTGTACGTACTTCCCACGGGAAGGGTTGTACCGTGGCCGGTGATGGCCATTAGAACTCAACCATTGTTTCCGCCAGAATTGCTATTGTGGTGGTCCGGTCATTCAACTCTTGTGGTTTAAATCCATGTGCCTTAGGGCGGGGTCGGATAGTCTGATGTGATTTATCTATCGAGCTTCAAAAATTTGCTCACTACCTGCAAAGGATCATGTGCCAATTTCCATACATGTAGCCTAATACATTTTTGAACTACCGCATTTACAATTATATTTGCCGAAACGGCATTTTCCAATTAGAAGTGTCTAAACCGTGAAAATACATTAAAACCAGGCGGTTGATTTTTTTAAACGATTATGTAACTTTCCATTTGTATAATTTTTATCTGAGAAGATAAAAAGGAATTAATTTTAAAAAAGCAAAATTCCCGCTATAATAATAATTTTACTACCCATTTTTTCCCTCCTAATTCGCATACTTATAGGCATCAGATACTTGTAATCTCATCACAGCAAATGAATTAACTATCAAACGCATGCCAATATTTGATTTATTAAAAATTGAATTTTTTTTAAGAAAAAGCATTGCTTAGATTTTTTTTTCTTTTCGAAATCCAGGCAATTGCATTGCTTGTCCCCATCCCCTTAACTATATCATTAGAGGCATATAAAATTGGCTTATTAAACTAACGCAAAATAAAAATACAGTACGTTTGCACACAGACACCCGCAGACAGGGCCCAGCATATGAACAAGAATTTAATTGGCCCGCCACGGGGGCTGCAGAACCAGTTTTTCATTCCCAGCGAAAGCATTTTTTTTTTCTCTCCTCCCTTCCTGTGGAAGCATTCTTCTGATCGTCTAGTTTTTTTCAAAGCCGAATTTTATTAACTTTTCGCCGTTGCCATACGAGAATATATGTTGGATTAATGTTGAAAAAGTTAACAAATAAAAGAATTTGAAATCTATTTTTGCTGCAATAAAATTATATATCTATGATAAACATAACAAAATAAAAATCTTAAAATCGAACTTAAATAAAGTTTCTTTATTTGTACAGTAACAAACAATTTTCTACTCATATTCAATTTGATATAATGACTTTTTATTTTAAAGTTTAATTTCTCAATAGTCGTTGCTTCAACATTGGCCTTTCTTTTTTCTAATCTAAGTATATTGATATCTGTGTAGGACTGAACATAGGAAAAATGAATCATTTTACTCATTATATAAAGTTGATTCGATTTATTTGTTAATTTGGTTAATTAATAACTTACAAACAAATTTAGACACAACTTGTTGTGCGAGATAAGGAAATGAAACATATGAGTTTCTGTCTTATTGAAAAATTTGTCAGAACTTCTTACGGTTTTAGAAAGGGTTTAAAAAAATCTCATCTGCCAATTATTTAAACAAAAATTATTCATATATCTGTTTAATGTTTGAAGTATTTAGAATAAAGAAAAAATCCGTATCTTCAAAAATTAGCTTATTTAGAGACTTAAAAAAAACGCGATTAACTTTGAGATTATTGTTTGGTAAATTTCGAATACTATTTTCAAGAATTTGTTACTCTCATTTAAAATTTTAAGTAAATTTTTGGAAATTTCTAAAAAATCCACTTTGATGAATTTCTTTAAGAATTATTTTTAATTAATTATTAAAAATAATTAATTATTTTTTTTGAAAAATACTCTAAATGAATTTTTGTGATCGTGCATTGCTTAATCAGAACGTCAATTTGTTGTTTAGAATTCCTGATTAATTTTTTTTAAAGACTGACTTCAAAATTTAGGAGGACTAATTTATAGAAATTGACTGCCATCAATTAATACACCTTTTGATTAAATATCATTTGTCCAGAGCATTGATTTTGTAAAATTTTGTTTTATGATATTAGCTTTAAATTGAGTTCACTGAATTTCTACTCATATAATTTTTAAAGAAAAATGCCTAAAAACTTCTTTATATGATAAAATCAGAAATTGTAATAAAATATCAAATAGTTTTTTCAATTCTACTATTAGTTCACACTCTCCATATATATATATATATATATATATATATATATATATATATATATATACTAGCCGCCCTTGGCGACCAGTCGGTTCGCCAGTGTTAATGCTCGCTAAAATTTTCATATAATATTTTATTTAGCTGTGTCTCATAACAGGTTTTTCATCAAAATATTTTTAAACCAAACAAATTTTGATAATCATATAATTCATTTAGAGTATTATTTAGTATTATTTTCTTCAGATGTTCTGTTCATTGTGCTATTCATCTTTCTCTATGTATCCGAGCAATGATTGTCCCGGAATTGATATTTTACTTAAATGGTGGAGGGAAAGGTCTAAAATTCTACATTTTCATAGAATAATGAGATTTAAATTTTCATAAATGTAAACACACTAAACAATAAATACAATTGGTTTTTAAGAGGTGCGAAAGTTTAAAAAAAGCTCGGAAAATGCCGCGCACAGAGGAAATAATATTGATACACACACATCCTTCTTTTCTTTCTTTTTTTTTCTATCCTTTTTTTCTTCACTAATTTTGTTTCTACAAACCCTATTTTCACTTTGTTATTCTTTTTTTTTCTTCCGTGCCGAAATTTTATTTTGAGCAGGCATAGATTAAATATTCATACAGACTAATAATAAAAGCATCTATTTTCTTTCTTTTTTAAACATCCCGTTATCTATGAATGAAAACCAACTGACATCGCGCATTTTTTTCTAAGTAAATCATAATTTATTACTTCCTGCTATCTCACTCAGTTGGCGTGGGGGAAGGAAATGCAGATTTTTGGCGGGAAAGTTAGAAAAGTGTCGTTTTAACTATTTTCCTCGCAATTTTTTCATTTTTTCTCTTTATAAGAACCATCCTCGTGTCTTAACGAAACTATTAAACAAAAAATTAGCCGAATCGGTCGTGCCGTTCTCCAGTTTTGCGCTTAGCAACGCATTTCGAGCTCCATTTTTATTATAATAGATATATATATATGATAGATAGATTTTCAATCGTTAATGAAATACTTTTTATTCATCCAAATTCAAAAACATTTTTTAAGCTTGTAGTGGATGACGCTTGATGTTAATACAGTTTTTTCAAATATTAATTCATTCATTCATTAAATTTAATTAATTTTTTATACTCTAAATAGAGTCTTAACAGCTTGCAATGAAAATTGAAATCAGCGGGTGGTAGCTCGAACGCTAAAACGCAAGGATTTCAGTATTCTTCATATGAAGATGAAGAATCCGAATATAAATCTTGTGAAAATTCAATAATTTTTTTTCAAAAATATTTGAAATTTTTTTTGCTTTTTAACTATACGTTTTATCCAAATGAGTTTTGAGGGTGAGTTAGAAGTTGTGGTTTATAAGTTAGAATGAAGGAATTTTTTGACAACAAAATTATTAAATAAAATAAAATTGAAGAAGCTCTAAGCTTTAGAGTCAGTTCAGAATTATCTCTTTAAAATCTTCGTCATCAATTATTTGTCGTTTCTCCTACCTAACCTTAAGATTGAGCCACGTGTCGAGAAGGAGAATGGAAAATTACTACGAAATTCGCTTTCTATTTTGCCAATAATATTGTGATTCTGTGATATGTACTCGTATATACATATTTATATTAATTGTAATTATTTAATAAAAAATAAATGAAATAAAATGTTTCTTTTGTTGACCTAAGTAGGTATTGACTTAAATGTTTTTTGAAATTTTAACTAATGAAAAATTAATAGAAATATTGACTTTTTTCCATGATACCTTTCTAAAATTTTAAAATAAAAATAATTTTTGCCACATTTTAAAATTTAAAAAAATTTAATGATATCAAATTTTTTACAGTATTATTTTTTTCATACTTAATATGTATATCAAAATTTAAAGTTTAAAAACGTTTTGTGGTAAGGACAATTGAAATTTTCATCAATCATTAATCATAGCTTATTAACAGGATGGCCAAAGGTGGAAAGTATAAAAAATACGACTAAATATATTAAGAACGCTTGCAAATCATATCAACTATCAGCATTATTCATTCAGAGTCAAACTATACTTAACATAGTTCTTAAATAAAAATCTATGAATAAAAAAAATCTAAAATAACAAAATTCAATTCTAAAAATGTGTCACTGAAGTACACTTCTCCAAATATTAATTGCACTTTCTCATAAATATCTTTGTGTTAAATTTATTATCTCTACGTTCAAATGTCTATGTTTTAAATAGGCAGATAGACGCATATATATACTATTCACTTTTATTTTTGGAAGAAAGTCTTATTTTGTGAATTAAAATTTTTAGAATAAAGTCAGAATATTCTACATTTGAATTTTTGAATAATTTTAAACGAAAAATTTGAAGATACCTGTCAAATTTAAAGCATAAGCTCCTGTGTTAGAAATTCATTTCTTTCTTTCTCGCTCTCTCTCTCTCTCTCTCTGTCTGTGTGTGTGTGTGTGTGCGTGTGCGTGCGTGAGTGCTATCTGGAAGTTTATTAAGTTCCTAAAAACATTTATGTTATTTTATGAATTAAAATTGAAATTCGAGATATTTTAATGGAACATTACAACTGAAAATTGTGTAATAATATGTTAGAAAGCCCTTTTTTACTACTTTTTTTTAAATTTATCCATTTACTATTTATTTCATTTTTATAACATTGCACTGTACTGAATATTATTTTAAAATATTCTGAGTGAGATTTCTTTTGTCCTTCATGACATTTAATTTGAAAACCCTGTATTCTCTTGATTTTCCGTTGATGCTGTGAAAGTAGAATGTTTAGGAAGCATATAAAGAATACTTATAATAACTATTAATCGCTAAATGCATATGCAGATAAGTAAACATAATATTCTAGTTAGATAAAGAAGTACTTAAATATGACAAATCTCAAAAGAAAGTGATTAGTCAAAAAAATGTAACAAAGAAATGTACTCTTCAAATTTAAAATTGAAAAAGAAATCGAATAAATCTGGGAGAACAGAAAGAATGGTCTGAAAAATTGGGAAATGCTGGAAAAAAATTCTTACTCTGATTAAAATCTTAAAATTTATTTCGGTAAAATGTTTTTTTTAATACTTTTTTTAATTTACGATGACAAACAGAAAATTTTAAATTTGTAATGGTACTTCCACTGTGAAGCTGGTTTTTTAAAAACTTATATGACATGGAAAATTAAAATCCGTGGATTAAAGCTTTTTTTACTACTTACGGCATATCAAGAATAGCTTTTGTATTTAATTCCTTCTTACAAATCATTTCAGTAAAATCAACCTCATTTATTTATTTACTTCAAACTTAATAAACAATTTATATTTAAATAACATAGATTTCAGTGTCCGAATTTATTGAATTAAACAAATGAATCAAAAAGAAACAAAACCAAAAATAATGAAAATGAAACTTTTTCGTTTAATGCAAATCGTTGAATTTATGTAATGTAATGTATTTTCTAAAATCTAGATCTTTTTTTCGAAGGTAGTATTTATATGAGAAGAAATTCATTGATTTTTATCATATATTTTTGAATAAATTAATCTAAAAGCAATTCATGTTTCATCGGAAACAAAGTGGAAACTTTGTTTAATGAATTTTAAAATGCACTATACTGTATTAAACAATAAGTCATTAAGTATTCCAAATTGAGTTAAACACCATGCTAACTTTCGCCAAATCCGACACTTTTAAGATAACGTTTAAAATGTTGCAACCTCTTCTAGAAGTGATCCTTTAACAGTAACAAAACCGCCTTGGAAACAAGACCGTTGATTGACAGTTTTACGACTGGTACGCAACGAGTGTACGCATCTGTCCCACTACGCTTTAGTATAGCATCATTAAAGGCTTCTGTTAATTTCATGAATTAAATGAACAAGAATAATTTGTCATTAAGAGCTCTGCTTAGTTATTACTAACTACCAGGTGGCGCTGTTGTTGCTTTTTATTCCGATGAAAACTCATGGAGATGCAAATAAAAATAAAAGATCTCCCGTAATGAGTTCCTTGCGACACATGATCCTGGTCAGGTGTCCCCTGCCTTTGGAGTGCGTGACTAAACACTCCCTCCTTCCCCCCTGATTAGGAGAGCAGTCGAATTGCCACCAGTTCGCGGCGCATGACATCATTGGTAATTCTGTGCCCGCGCGCAGGTTCATGAACTTGTGGGTATACCGGTTCTAGACTGCTCATTGATTTTAAATTTTAATTTAGCAGGTTGTTGAAAATGTTGAAGAACCTGTGAGAAAAAGTAAAGCTGTGTTTGAGGAGGAAGTTTTGAAAATGTCAAAGCTTATTTTTTAAAGAATAATAAATGAAATGAATATTTAAATAATAATGGAATAAATAATTTATTTGAATAAATATATATTAATCAGTTGAGGATTGAATATTTATCAGTTCTTCATGTCACTTTATTTGTTCGATCCATTACTTTATTCTACTAAATTTATTTTACTGTCAAATTACTTTCATTCTTCTTAAACGACATTTGGAAAACTTTTGTTTTGGTGTATATTGTTAATTAAGTATACTGATTTTAAATTTATTTTTGCCTTAACATATCAATATCTTATTTCTTTATTTTGGTTAAATTAAAATATGACATCTTTCAGTTTATTTATTATTGTTTCTGGACGTGAAGACCTCATAGAATACGTCAGGTTTGATACCAAATTCTGTTTTAAGATACACCGTGAATGTTATGTTCGATGTATGTTAAATCAATCGCCTTGTTCAAAAGTGTCGATGTTAATTTGAAATGGAACTTTTGAAATTGCTAAACATACAGGCATCATCCTGATCACATGACTACTACTTAGGAAAATAATATGATTCGCAAAGATCTTTGTATAGCTTCAAAGAAGAACTCTGATAAAACTGATCAGTAATACTTTTTAAATTATTATTACTAACATGTTATCCTCATAATCTAAAATATAAAAAATAAAGAGAAAAGAGCTATTAACATAATATATATATAAGTGTTTTAAATCTTTATGAAACTAATTTACTTCATTTTAAAATTTTTTTTTATTTTTCTACATTTTTAAATATTATCGATTAGAAGTTAATCTTATTATTTTGACAGTAGTTCCTTTTATTTAAATTAATTTTTATTTGGGCTATCTTGTTTTTTTGCTATAGAGTTCTTTCCGTTTTCGTTTAGGATTTTACATTAAGATTTTTACTTTTTCTTTGTATAAATGACAAAAAGTTGGTACACATTTAATTAGAAAAAATGACGAAATCAGAATACTGCAGAATATTAATCAATTACAATGAATTATCGATTTGTATTACCAATTGATATTAGAAAGCAAGAAAATTTGTAAGTTTAATAGTTTTAAAAGGTGACTTACGAATTTTTTTTATTTTATAGTTGTGAAATGAGCGATTAAATTGATTATCCTGAAAAGATAATATTTGTGTTTTTGCAGTAGAAGTCATTATGAACGAATTATTTATACAGTGTACAAAATAATTGTTTATTTTTCTGTATATTGTGTGCAGTTTTTAAAAAAAGTGAATAAAGAAACCAAATAAAAAATTAGAAAGAAAAACTTGCAACATTTTTAGCTGTCTGCTTTTTAATCAATAGAATAGTCAAAAGTTGCCAAATATACGAAATATTTAATAGTTTCATAACAATATATATATATAGTAATTCTAATATTATGTTTAAACCATTTTTTAAAGAATTCTTTTAATATTTAAAACTTTGTATATTCTTGTTAAATAAAGAAATATTCTGCTTTTTATTCTCTTTATCAGAAAAGAATTGGGCACATTTATATTATATTGATCGTCATTTTTGAACTAAAAAGTTTTGTATTTATTCAGATTTGTAAAAAATGGGAAATTACTGACAAGAAACGATTTGAAATTCAGTAACAGCATTAATAAAATCCTTTCCGCTGAATTTTAAAAAAAAGGAACGATAAATCATTTTAATTATGATCTCTGTAATCAAATTACAGGAATTTAATCTGTCTGCCTCAAATGCACATAAACAGTTTTTAAATCTGATTTATTCAATAAAATCATTTTGTAATATAATAAGGACAAAAATAACTTCCAAATTAGCAAAAATAAATTTTTTTTAAAAAAAATGTTTGCTGCCATTTGCCGTTTATGCAGTTTTTTTTAATTAAAAAATTTTTTTTAAGAAGGTTGTAAGAGGCTTTATTGCTTTTCCACAAACGACTTGCTGTTCTTTTTCGTCTGATTGATTCATCAAAATATCAGAGGTCATGTGGTTGCCCTTAAATCCGGCATTTAAATAATTGAGGAGTAAGAAAATAAAATAAATATGTATGAGATGAATAAGGTCAAATACAAAAGATAGAAATGCATTAAGTGTGTATTTTATGATGTTGGGTGTATAAAAGACACTATTTTTACTTATGCAGATAGCTTTAATTTAAAAATGAATATTATAATCACAATTAAAAAAACTTATTCTTTATGTTTTAAAAATTTTGCGTTTCGAATGGTTCTGTATATTGGTAGTTTATCGGAATAATAGAATAAAAATAACTGACAGAAATGCTTAATGAATTGTGGAAAAAACGAAACCTTGAGCGTTGTAAAAGGAACGTATTAAACTTCAAAGTACCGATGTTCATATATGAAGGTATTTGCAATTTCAACTTTTAACTATTTATTCACAAAAAATGTTTTTAAATCTTTTTAAGAGCAAATGAAAAAAATACGTTTTTCTTTTATCAAATATTGTAAGATTTAAGTATTCTTCGTACGTGAAAGAAATATTATTAAAAATATACATTGCATTATGCTAAAGTATGAAAAACAGTGTGCTATTTATAAGTTGCTATTTGCTTGCTCTGTGAAGAAATTGATCACACTGCTGCAAAGAGTGATTCCCAAACTTTTAAAATTTGCAATCCACTTCAATTTTAGGACGTTGATTGTTTCATGAGACAAACAGTACACTTTTCTTTTTATTTTTTATACATAGTATAGAAAATTTATTATAATCATTAAAATATTTCGAACTCGATCTATGTTTTAGACCACCCTAAATTCGAAAAATAGATTTTTAAACAAAGTCTTATCTATGAAAAAGAATGCTTAAAAGAAAAGAAAAGTTTTCGTTTGGTATTGATATTTACACCAAATTTGTTGATTTCTATCAAATTTTGAGCAAAACTCGGGAAAACTTATCTATTCCTCTGTTCAAGTATAATAAACATAATAACTATAAAACGAAGAAAGTTAGATAGATAATATTGGGCACACAGATTTCACATCTATAATGCAGACATCACATTTTTGACTGAATCCAACAAGGGGTTGAGCACTTGTTTGAACTTTCAGAAGCACATAAACGCGACAACTCGAAAATGAAATGACCTTAAGTATATCAAATTTGGTATGTTTTGACTAAAATTGTCAAATTTATATTCCAAATGATTTTAGAATGCTGTTAACCGCATTTAGGGATTAATCACATAAAAACTCGCCAAGAATTACACGACGTATTCAATAAAAAGTATTGAATTTTCGCAAAGTTTGATATAACAACTCTACTCCATGCTTACACCAGAGTGCGATAAAGTTTTGGGGAGACTATTTACGCAACTTTATGGAAGTGGGGATATTTTATGGACAAAAAGAGGTTATATAAGGAGAGTTTGAACTAATGGTAGGAACTGAAAAAAAAATCGAGCATCCTTTTCGTAGTGCCATTTGTTGGTTCGAAACCGAACTGTTCACATTTAAAATACTATAAACTTAATTAATTTTATTTTTAGTGAATTAATATTTGAAAAAACTGCAATAACATCGAGTATCAACCATTACAAGTTTAAAAAAAATGTGTTTGAAATTGAGTGGATGAATAAAAAGTATTCTATTAACGATTAAAAATGTAAACAAGATATATATGTATGGGAGAGAGTGAACTAATTGTCGGAATTGAAAAAGGAATCTTTGATTGTTAAAATATAATTTAAAAAATATTTTTAACTTGCAGGTTATTAAAGCTCATTTCACATTTTTGCAAATTGAAGTAGGGTTCTAACTCTTGTCTTTATCAGCCAGTCAGCGGCTACTTTCATTTGTGCACCCCCGGTGTGGAGATTGGACTATTGCGAGTGAACCCGTAGTTATTTCTTGGATACTAAGTTATTAAGTGTTTATTAAGAAATAGTTTTTAAAATTTTAATTAAACTGATAACCTCATTCCTTTATAAATTTGGAATGCAATATCGAACTTTTTTAAAACACTTTAAAATTAATAAACTTTTTGATGATCCTAATAGTATGTTTGTAAGTTTTTTTGAAATTTTAATTAATTAAAATATGTTTTTAAATGTATTTTAAAGTAATTTTTATTGTTTACTTATTGGGCTTACCCAGTTGAGTGTTGTGACAATTTTAAATGTTGTTTTTTTTGTGTGCTATGTAGTTAAGAGTAAATTTTATAAATAAATATACAAAAATAAACCGAAAGCACTTATGCCACAATGTTTCCCTTTTTTAAAATTCGTTTTGTTATTTTTAAAATCATAAATAAACTCGCATTAAAATTACTAAAAAAACAGTAAATAAACACCATGAATCCATGTAAAAAAAATTGGAATTTCACTAAATTATTTTGGATTACTTCTGTTTGAATTTTGAAAAGACTTGCCGATTATTTGAATTTGTTTCAAGGGTGAAAGAAAACTTTTCATGACCTGTAATATACTAGGAATGCGTTGCCTTAGTTTAGATTTTAATTCAGTTATTTATAATTTATTTTTTTATAAATATTGGTCACACATAAAAGCGATACTGTTTGAAGAATAAAGGTTAATGCTCTTCACAGTGAGAAGAAATATCATTCCTTGCAATCTTTCACCAGTGATTTTTTTTAAGATATCTGCTTTCATCAGTTTTGTTTCTAATTTATTTTATCTGCAGTTTTTTTTATTCCTTATTTTGCAACTGCAGTTGTTTTAAATCAGTATAAAAAATTAATAATAATTTTTATAATATGAAATCTGCTATTGCAAATTTCAATTTATCATGTGAGAACATTATTATTTTTAAGTCATTAGTTGTCTTAATTAATTTAAGTCATTAACCAGTTTAAACCGGTTTGAATCAACCATGAGATTTCTCTGCTTCTATCCTCTACAATATATATAGGTACATATATGCATAATGCTAATTTTTTTAAACTTTCATTTTCAACTTTTCCAGCTGGCAAACTAAGTTTGGATCTCAACAGATTTTGTTATGAAATGGCATCTATCATGTCATAGTTCTTCTTCATTCTTTTAAAAACGTATCTGTTGTGAAGAAGCGTACTTACTAATAAAGCAAAACAGCTCAAACTTTTTAAAACTCATCTGCTTTCTACGAAGCAAACATAGTAATGCAATACAAATAAAAGCACTTAAAAAATTCTTCAATCGATAATTTCCAAGAGCCCATAACCTTTATTTTTGCCCATAAATTTCAGAAACACTAAAGCAACATCATGTTCACACATGATAATAATTCAGAAAATACATAAATGATTTCAAAAATTAAATTTAGAATTATTTTTTTCATTTAGACTAACTAACTATTAAAAACTGTGGCAAACTTTTCTTTTAAAAACTGTTCTTGATTATATTCAAAATGTGATAAATAAATTTATTAGCTTAAATTTAATTTTTCAAATATAATATAATTTAAGCATTAACTTTATAAACCATTAATTAGAATTAAATTGTTAGTTAATTGGTATAAAAAACACGCTAAAAACTTTATTGTAAGATTTTTATTTAAAAAAATTCTTTACAAAATAAAGAAATTACATTTATTCTCTTTGTTTAATTTAATAAAATGTTGGAGGAATGGGTTTTGGAGTGTTAGAATTATGTGTTTGTTCCTTTTCGTTTTTTTCTTTTTCAACTTTAGACACATGGTTTCAGTTACTTAATATTTTAATTTACTCATTTTACCAACTTTTTCTATTATTAGTAAATTATTGAATTGTGAATGTTGTAAACCGTATTGCAATCCTCGCCAGATTTTTTAAATAAAATATTTAGATTTACAAAAATTTATTTTTTTGTTTTGTTTTATTTTGTTTTCGACATTTCAATAGTTCAAGGCATTTTAAATGCAAGAAAATAGAGATATTTAGAGATTTCTAAATATTTAAAGCATCTAAACGTAGTATAATAGCGGAATATTTGGAGTCGTTAAAGCTGCTATTGAGTATAGATTTCAGATTATAACGCCATTTTTTAAATAGATAAGAAAAACCAACTTTTATTAAAATGCAATAGATAATTATTTATATTTAAATTCCTATTTTATTATTATAAAGGATTTTTTTATTTCATACTTTATAAAATCCTGATTGCTCAGTATTTTCAATTGAAAATGAAATTCATCATTAAAAAAATTTTAAGAGCTTTTAGATATAATTATTTATTGAATAAAAATTAAGACATTGAAAATAACGTGGTTATCAACTGATTTTTAAGCTGAAAAAATTTCCAAAGCAATGGTCAATATAAACCTTCCTAAATTTGTTTTAGAATTTTTTTCTTCTAGAAATTTAGCTCATTAAATTTCTTGTTACTCTGATCTACCGATATTGTAGCTTAGAATAAAACGCTCTTCTATCGTATTATGGAACTTCCGAGAAATATTGTGCAATTCAGAAAAAAAATAAGAAAAAGGAAAACAAAGAAAAAAAGAAATTCTGGATTCTAGTATTTTCTATTTTATCTACAAGAATAATAAAGCACTCGTTTTTCAGCTCGTTCAACATGTTTTCCACTTTCTCGAAATACAACCTTTAGTGCCTTGGTACCGTTAGAAATCATCTATATTAATAAAAATGGTTCTCGAAATGCGTTGCTAAGCGCAAAACTGGAGAACGGCTCGACCGATTCGGCTAATTTTTATTTTAATATTTTCGTTAAGGCACGAGGATGGTTCTTATGGAGAGAAAAAATGAAAAAACTGCGAGGAAAATAGTTAAAACGACACTTTTCTTACTTTCCCGCCAAAAATCTTCATTTCCATCCCCCACACCAACTGAGTTAGATAGCAGGAAGTAATGAATTGTGATTTGTTTAGAAAGAAATACGCGAAGTCAGTTGGTTTTCATTTATACATAACGGGATGTTTAAAAAAGAAAGAAAATAGCTGCTTTTATTATAAGTCTGTATGAATATTTAATCTATGCCTGCTCAAAATAAAATTAGGGCAGGGAAGAAAAAAAGAATAACAAAGTGAAAATAGGCTTTGTAGAAACAAAATTAGTGAAGAAAAAAAAGGATAGAAAAAAAAGAAAAGAAAAGAAAAGAAGGATGTGTGTGTTTCAATATTATTTCCTCTGTGCGCGGCATTTTCAAAGCTATTTTTAAACTTTCGCATCTCTTGAAAACCAATTGTGTCTTTATTGTTTAGTGTGTTTACATTTATAAAAATTTGAATCTCATTATTCTATAAAAACGTAGAATTTTAGACCTTTTCCTCCACCATTTAAGTAAAATATCAATTCCGGGACAATCATTGCTCGGATAGAAAGGGAAAGATGAATAGCACAATGAACAGAACATCTGAAGAAAATAATACTCTAAATGAATTATATTATTATCAAAATTTGTTTGGTTAAAAAATATTTTGATGAAAAACCTGTTATGAGACACAGCTACATAAAATAGTATATGAAAATTTTTACGAGCATTAATACTGGCGAACCGACTGGTCGCCAAAGGCGGCTAGTATTAAATATAACGACACATCATTTCAAAATAAATCAAACTTGTTTTGAGATTTAATATTTTAAATATTACGGTTGATTGTTTTTAAAAAAACCCTTATTTTTGGTAAGGAACTATTCTTTAAAATAATTTCAAACAATAATTTAACAGCAACAAAAATTCATTTCTATGAAATTATTGTTATTGAAGACAGATAAAAATCGTTTGGCATGTTTTCATAGATTTTGACGAAAGCGAACTAAGCCTAAAACGTCATCATGCTACGATGTTATATTTGGAAAGTACGAACGGGCGGATATGTTTATGCATTGGCTTGGATGAATGCAATTTAGCACATTAGAATCATAAGTAGGAGTTTGAACGGTTTTAGTTTAAATTCATATTAAATAAAATAACTGAGGAGCAAAATGAATAAATAATTAAAAGCTATTTATTCTCTAATCATCGGCCTATAAACTTAAAAATTGATATATTTTCAAAATATAATTTTGAGGCGACTGCCTCCCTCCGTGATTACACACAATTAATTTAAGTTATGCAGGAAAAATATTTTAAATTCTATCCTACACATTTATTTAATACAAAAAGATAACAGTAGACGTAGTGTTTAAATCAATGGAATAGAACGTAAATAAATTGTAATTTGTTTTCAAAACAGACAAAACAATATAAATATGTTTATATTATATTGTATTTATCTTTACTTATAATAAAGCACAATGTGTGTGTGTGTGTGTGTTGGCGATGTACAGGCCAAACCGTTCGACCTACAGCTACCAAATTTGGTATATGTATACCTTGGGTGCCGGGAATGTGCACCTCGGGGCCCTTTTTTTGAATTTTTAATGCAAGTTTTAATTAATTAAAAAATAAGCCAAATGTTGACGTTTTTTCGCTATAACTTCCGAACATTTTACAGCACAAAATTGATTTTTGCATTAAGTTAAAGCCTAAAAAATTAGCTTTTCAATGATACTAGTGTTTTGACCTATAAATTAAAACTAGTGTTTTAACCTATAAATTAAAACTAGTGTTTTGACCTATAAATTAAAACTAGTGTTTTGACCTATAAATTTTTTAACATTTAATTTAATCGTTTTTTTTTCAACAAATTATTTCGAATAAAACAAAAATAAAATTTTATCTTCTCGAGGATCTCAAAAAAATCAGCTTTTAATAAAATGTTGCCTTCACAATTTCAGAAGTTCTGATTTAAAAAAAGTTAATTACTACCAAAAATAAAAAGAAAAATATAATTTTCATCACGTGATTATATGAAATGAAATAAATAGGAAATAGGATATTTTTTTAACAATAAATGCAAGAGTACATTTTTCTTGATCGTTTGCAATATCAAAATTATTAATTCAATTAAAGAGTTAATGTAAATAAAAATACAAAGTAAAAAAATATATTACAAAAGTGCGACAGTTAAAACTGAAAAAGAATTTTTAGAAAAGCACCAAACGATGCGAGATTAATTATTTTAAAGTAAGGAATCTTAAACGAACTTGAAAATGACGTCATTTCAAAGAAACGACGAACAAAAAGCAATTGATAATAAGTAAAGTAAAATATTTTTGCAATCTTTTTTTTTAATTTTTAAAACAATAAGACATGTTTTGAATAGTTACTTTTACTTATATGAAGAAGATATTTTGTGAAAATCAAAGAATTCGTCTTCGTGATTGTAATTTATCTCCGCATTTTAATGAATCAAGCGAAATAAAAAAGCATCTGCTTTCAACGAAGCAAACGTAATATTAAAGCTATACTGATAAAAGTAGGTCACCCTTTTGAAAACTCATCTTCTTTCAAACAAGCATACGTAATAATTAACAATGCAAAATTTGTAAAAGCATATAAAACTATTTTTACCCGCATATTTCGGAGACATCAAAACTTTCTAACCAAAACAATATCATGTTCTCAAATGAGAAAAAATAAATCAACTATCATTCCAAATTAAACATATAAAAATGTCATTTTTGGCACGTGTCTATATAAAATGAAACAAATATGAAACATAATATTTTTGGAAAATAAATGGATGGAAACGTTTTCTATGATATTTTACTATACATATATTACTAATCCAATTAAACAGTTTTATTTAAGGTAAATATGGCTTAACATCTACAAGGCATCTTCTGTAATTGGAGCCCAACATCTAATTTCTTAATTTTTTTGGGAGAGACATAAATCTTTTAACAATTGGTCTAAATGAAATATATAATTAGTAGATTGAGGGAAAAATGCCGATGAATTAAATTCTTATATACATCATCTGCTCTGTGAATCATATTTAACAAAATATTCTTGAGACAATAAGTCCTTAAAATAAAAAATAAAAAGTTCTACTCCAATCAACTAAATCAATCATCAAAGCTGATCGATCTATGAAAATTTCAATATAACTTACCGATAAAAACTGACATTTTAGATCACTTTATCAAGATATCAAAGAAACCAATCAGAGTTACTCTAGAATAATTGGTCTAGATTATGAAAATGATGATTGTTCTAAACTTTCAATATTCAGAACTGAATAAATCAGTCAGATTTGATCGTAGAAGATAGAAATGCTTATTTATTTAATTAGAAGTTGAAATATTAAGAATATTTTACGAATATGAATCTATAAAACCAAGGGAATTTAAACCATAATTTTTTTATACATGTTTATAAATCTAAAAATTTTTTATTATTGTGAGCATTTATGTACATCTAAAAATAAAATTAAAAACTGAAGGCTTCAATTAACCCGTGAAATTTTTGCTGAATAATTCCTTGAGATATTATAAATTATTTAGAAAATTATAATGTTTCACTTTCTGTATTGAACATAAAACTTCAATGTCGGACTACTCTGCTTTCAGTTCTTAGTTTTATTTAAAGGCATGCTTGGATTGAGTAAAAATTTATTTATATTAAGAGCACTTCCATCATTTCCACTTTAATTTAAAACTGAATTTTACGTGCACTGATAGAAAATCAGTGAGAGATGCGGAGTTCAAAGATAGGGCTGCTTAAGGCCTACATAAAAGTATAAATGAATTATATGACTATCGAAATTTGAAGCTTAAAAATATTTTGCTGAAAAATTTATTATGAGACCAAGTTATATAAAAAAATTGATTGAGCCGTTTAGTCGGCATGAATACTGGCAAACCGACTGGTCGCCAAAGGCGGCTAGTATTATAATATAACATTAACTTTTTAATATCTTTAAAATTATATATTCATTGATACAAAAAATAAATATTTTAATTTATAATATTAAAAAGGTATATTTCAATTTAAAAAATGTTATATGTTTAAATAATAAAATATTATAAATTAATATAAGAATAATTATCTGTATAAAGATACACTATTGATTTTGAATTGATCTGCATTTTCTGTGCATAAAGTATTTAATTCAATTAAATTGTTTTTACAATGATTCGCAGTTCTTAAAGACGATGAATTTTTTTACATGTATAAAAAGGTATTACATATTGAGACAAGATTTGACTGTACGAGTTAATAACGTGCAACAATGGAGTGGGTCCTGGTATGACGCATTAACGAGATTTTAACGCATATATAATGTGGACGTTTGTACTTTTTTTTATTATTTCCTTCACTTCATATTGACTATAATGCAAATGGTAATATTGTGAAAGAACCTCTACCTGATATTATTCATTGACAACCTAAATTATTTTTGGAAATCCTATACTATTATGTATTAGTTTTAAGTTAAGGCAGGAAAAGAAAAAAAAATAATGGTTCAAATTTATAATTTTTTTAATTCTTTTTCCCATTTTTATCATAATTGCCACATCAAATAACTATATGAAGCTGTATTCTCAATGTACTAATTAAGAATTATCTGTATTATTAAAAAAAAAACTCTCTCTGCCTTAGAATTGATATAAAGATGATTAAAAGAACAGAATAAAAATTTTGTTAGAACAGGACGAAATTTTATATTTGTATCTTGATACTGTTATTTCTTCATTTCTTTGTTAGTTTCTCTTTTTTATTTTTATTTTATTATTTATTTTTGTTTTACTAATGTTTAGGATTTTTAAAAAAATGACTTTTTTGACTTACTTTTAAGAATTCAAATTTATAAATCAAAAGTAATCGTTCAACGTTTTATCTTTTTTGTAACTTCAAAACACAGAACAAAAATTATTTCTTTGTCTTTCTTAAAATAAAAAATAAAGTTTGTGGTGATAGTAAATGGCCTACTTTAAGTCTAATCCTCTTTTATGTTTTTCAAAACATTGCAGGGAAGAAATAAAAAAAGTTTTAAAAAAGTTCGCGATTAATCTGTTTCTCTATCCAAAATAGATGATTAACATCTATGTGTTATTCGTTTTGTGCAGAATTTTCCCGCCAGAGGTCGCAAAAATCGGAGGCAAACGACACTCGGATGAGGAATTTGCATGTAGGTTCGCGCTCTTTGTGTAGAAGTCACGGTTACGAGTAAGAGATCGAAAGTTCTTGCACGTGTTCCTTTTGCTTGCCTTTTTCGGCTGTTTATTCTTTGTTCGCTTCTTCCTTGCAGTTTGTTTTCGGATTGTCTGCCCCACGTCTTAGCCATTGTTTGCTTTCTTCGTAACCCTAATTCCTATTTCTGTTGCGTTTGTTTCTTATTTCTTCTAACTAATTCGGTGTTTTATTTTTTTGTTCCAAATTATGTATTTTAAGTTTCGAATAGTTAACATTTTTCTTGGAGATTTTTTTTGCTGATTTTTTGTTTTTTTATTATTATTTTCCTTATTATTTAATTTTTACGATACTTTGTCACTGGAGTTCCACGATTGACTTTAAAAAAAATAACTAAAAAAATACAAAAATAAAATAATTTTTAAAAATTTTTCAATATTAATGCCAAAGTATAGTTCACTGAAAAGATATTAATTCTCTGTATCAGTGACATTTTAAAACGCCTTTTTTTATGTAGGTGGTCTTTGCCATGATAATTGCATTGCAAACGAAAAATACATTCACACTTTGTAAATTTACTCCTCTGAATCCGATACCTGTCGCTTTATAGGAACCGAATGGTGAAATGTAATATTTATTCAGGATCATTTATAATCACCGGTTAGAGAATAACAAATGCAAGAGAATTTTATTCAATACATTTACTAAAGTTATCATTAGTGTTTGTATAAAAAATAGCCGAGGCTGTTGATAGTTGAGAAATTAATACATTGGCGTTATAATTTATAAAATATGAATCCATCTTATTACTTTCTAATCTATTAGCACCACTGAGACAACTTATCAAATTTTCTCATATTGATTATTTTAAGTTAAAATATACTTGTAGAAAATGATCAAAAGAAGATGTCAAGAAATGAATTTGTGTCAGTGTGTAAAATGTCTTGATTCGGCTCACAGCTACAACGTCCTACGCCCCAAAAAGTGACATTTTTTATCCTTACAGGAAGTCCAGAGCGGCATTCCGGGATATTACGGATGTCATAAAATCAGAGCGGATGGCATTCTTTATGCCTCTTGGGATTTGATTTACTATACAGGGCGATTACTCGCAACTTGTGAGTAAAGGTAATCCTCGCGACTACGTAATATCTAAATTTATTAATATGACAAGATACCTGAGTCAGCTGGGATAGTTAAATTTTTATTTACTTGTTTCCGGATGTGGATAAGTGCCTTGGATGCGTTCCATTTTTAAATTACTTAGAATTATCCTAAATTTATTCTAATTTCGAATTAGTTTTCATAAAAAATTATTCATATGAAAAAATAAAAATTGAATTGAATTTAAAAAAATCGACTGAAAAATTAGTTTTTAAATTTAAAAAATATATATATATAATAGGATTATTCTGAAATAATGAATGTGGATGAACCAGTTCGAGAAAAAAAATATATTAGTTTTGATTCTTTATCTCTTCTTACTTTCATTTTTTGTATAATTTTTTTCTTGTTTATTATTATTATTATTTGTTTCATATAGAAAAACAAAAGTTAATTGTAAGAAATTAAAAATGTGTATAATACATCCATCAGTTCAAGTGTAAAACCAGCTAAAAAAATTATGAAAAAAAAAAGGATATTGGAAAAAATTAGTTTTATTTAAAAAAATAGTTAACTGAAAAATTCGACTTCAAATTTTTAATACACATACTTATATTCTGTTCATTTTGATATAATCCTTTTGGATATACAAATCTGACAAAAAAAATATTACTAAAGAAAAAAAATTATTAATTTTGTTTCTTTTTCCTTTCCATAGCTTTCTATATATTTTTTTCTTTTTTGTTATTATTATTATTATTGAGAAAAATAAAAATTCCACGCTGAAATTGAAGTATGTTTTATAAGGAAAAATATCAGCATAAATATGAATATAACAAAAATCCCCCAAAAATATGCTTAAGAAAATGTATGTTTGATAAAATTAAGTATGTCAGTCGAAAGTGAAACACACACACACACACACACACACAAATTAGGTCAATTCCTACTTATGTCAACAAAGACAAATTATATTTTTTTACTTTTTATTAAATAATTAATACTAATATAAATAAATTATCAAAAAATAATTAATTTTTCGCAAGAATTGAACTGGCATTCTTCACCTTCACGTGAAAAATATTGTAATTCTCGCATTTTACCGATTGAGCTACTGCCTGTTGATTTCAATTTTTATTGCAAACTGCTAAAACTCTGTTTAAAGTATTAAAAATGATTTAAATTTAATGAATGAATTCATATTTGAAAAAACTATTCACATCCAGTGTCATTCACTACGAATTTTAAAAAAATGCATTTGAACTCGAGCAGATGAACGAAAAGCATTTATTAACGATTGAAAATTTGAACTATACATAGGAAAAGTGTAAACTAGTAGTAGGAATTGAATGGAAAAAAAAAAAAAACTACAGTGTTCGTTTGATGAAAGTAAAAATAATAAGCGGTCATATAAAAATGAATGCTAATCGGATTCATGAAACAAATATATGATTAGTTTTGTATTCAGATACATAGATACTTTTTAATTGGTCCGTTTTACTTAATTTTTATTTTTACAAACATATAACATGATTCAGCATTTTCATGAAATCATGTCATTTTTTGAGTATGAAGTGACTTAAAAGCAAAAAACGGTGACCTTCGGATATGACCTCCTGCCTTCGATCAGCGCGTCTCACAGATGGTTTTCGGCGAGCAGTCCGCCCCATCTCACCTGCATCGTTTTCTTGTTCCATAATTACGATGCGAGTCAAGGCCGGTTGTGCCTATGTTTAGCTCGCTTTTTGGAGGGAGGCCTCTCTCTTTGAGGGGGCTGTTCACTCAACTCTTGCTATTTATACGACGTAGTGCACAGTCTAGTGGTGTTCGAGTCTCTTTTATCCGAACCGGGACAAGGCCTTTTCGGATTATCAAATATTTTATTCGTCTGGCATTCAATCCCGATCAATCAAAGTTATAATATCATTGAAGGGTTGGTTTGAAGGATAATAGTAATGGTATGATGTCAGTTTGTTTTTATGTGCAGAAGAGAAATAGTCAATATTTTAACGAATATCCGCATCTGGGACCTCACTGAGTTTGAAAAACCCATTTCTGGAATTTGTCTGCCTTTGAACAAAATAATTCAGTTATGTCTTGACTTAGATAGAAATTTTTGTGTGCGAAAAATGTGTAAATTTTTAAAAACATTTTAAATGAAACCCGTTCCCTGGAAATGTGTCTGTCATCTATCCTATTACATGTATAGGAACTAATTACAAGACGCAAAGTGCCAGGTATTTAAAATTTATTGGAAAAATTATTGGGTGCTATGTAGATCCGTATCAATTTTTGAACCAGATCCATAAAAAAGTTGACAATTTGTCGATATCTACATTCACTTTTAAGACGATGCGATTGTTAAAAAGTGAAGTGACTTTATTCTACGAAGTACAAAACGTTCATTTGCGGGATTTTGGAAATAAAACTCGAAGTTTAATTCCTCCAGGTTTGTCTAAGATTCCTGATATTAAATTTTTTTTCTTAGAATGTGAAAGGAAGTAACATTTTTATTTGTGAGTAATGTGTGCAAAAGTTTCTGGAAGGAGGGGGAGGAATATTGCCAGCAGTTATTTGTTAAATAGTAAATATCTCTGGTTCATGGTGGTAGATTGGAATTTCATTGTCTATTGATTCTTCTTCTTGCTCAAGAAAAGATACAGAATACATAGTTACTCTAATTATTAAACAATATATTAATATGCTCATTCCTGAATATAAAATTTAGCTTGAATTTTCAGCATCATGATCATATATCAAGTGCGCCAACGTCATGATCGTCAGTTCAGTCAAATGCTCCTATTTAGCTCTTCAGTCACTATTCATGGCAGCTTGCAGAGTAAAAAATTCACGGCAAATTAAAAATAAATCCAAACAAATATGGTTACAAATATTAATTTTCATATAAATCGTAATATAAATACTTATAAAATATTTGGAATATCTCGAGATGCAATGCATGAAAAAAAAACACAATGAGAGTGGTCTTCCAGAAACTTTCTCGCGTACTCCCTAACAAAGATGTTAGTCCATAGAATGCCTTGTGTGACAATGGACTGTAATAATTACGAAATATTAATTTTTGGCGAAATATAAATTTGGAAATATTAATCTTACATTTTTAGTGAATTTATCGTATCATCCTTGGCTAGTTTCGCTGCAATTAAAGCCTGGCATGCGATTTATATTATCCAAAATTTGAATTTTTATTTTAGACACGATATTTTCAATAATAATAATTTTTTAAAAATCTGGTACAAAACTCCATTTATAGTCACAAAAGGCCGTTAAAAATTTGATTTGTTTAAGTCGTTGCGCCTTTGAGTTATCGTGTTTATATACACAGAGTTTGATGCCAACTCCTTGAAGTATTTCGCTCAATTTTTTTTGAATGTCTGCACTAAGGATATTAAATCTGAATACCGAATTATATTTATCTAGCTCTTTTATTTTAAGTGATGCTCTTTAGTAAATATCTTATTAACTTATTTTCAAATGGTCGGACAGATAAACTTCGTCTGAATTGCGCTTGCTCAAAATAGGATAAAAATTTACAAATTTGGTATACATATCATGTACCAAATTTCATCTATCTAGATCGAAGCGTTTTTTAATTATCTTTGTCACAGAAGACAGGCATTTTCCAAAGCTGAAATTCAGAAATCTAAATTGTGGTGTTTCGTCAAAATCTCGAGTTCAAATTTTTTGGCAATTACAGTACTTACTCTATGCTACGAATGCGAGAAAATAAAGTCATATCACTGACTTTCCGACCCTCCCATAAACCATAAAATTGAATGACAGGACCGCCTCAACTGCAAGACTGGCGGGAACTGTAGTTGAGTCCTAAGAGCCATCACCGGACACATTACAACTCTTCCCGTAGGAAGTACACTCCGTGATTGATGGGAGGAGTCATACCCCAACCTATTTGTGTACCTTCCAAGGTGGTGAGATCCTACCACCATGCCGGAAGCATCTCGTCCACTTTTCGCGGTGCGCTCCCCCCGGAAAATGCCAGAAAGTAAATATAATTTTTTATGATGGTTTTTGTGATGTGAATAAAAGATGGGTTGTCACTATGTTACACTCCGCCATTTACTATAACTACCAACTTTATGTGTAGATATATAAATAATAAGCTTATTTGGGTTTTAACTGTATTTCTATATGTTATATAATTGCATTTAAACAAATATAATTTTTTTAGCCCGTGTTGTTCAGGAAAACTAAAATTAAGCTTTAATGAATACTCTGAATTAAAAATTAATCTGAGGTTGTAATCTGTTTTCAAAGTAATGGAAAAAAAGTAGTAAATTAAATATTGTTTAATATTATTGAAGTATTCAAATAGTTAGTTGTAATCTTCTTATATTAATTACTATTTCCAAATTTCCTGTACATAATTTGATTGCATTTGGAAAAATATATAATTTTTTCAACACCGGTTGCTGTACAGAAGAGCTAAAAGTAAGAGCTCTGATGCATATTCTGATTTCAAAAAATAATCAAAGGCTGTAATCTGTTTTCAAGAAACGTTTGAATGACAAAAAAAAAGCGGTTGATTAAATATTATTTAATATTTCCGAAGCAATTAAATACCAATTTTGATTTTCAATTTTTTTCTTCTTATAAATAGTTGTCAATATTTTATTCGGATGAATTGAATATAATAATTTAATTTTATCGTGCCATTCTTTGTAATTCAACATTTTTAAATTCTTTATTGTAATAATTAAAAACAAGTGAAATATGTTGGAAATTACTTTAAGTTAGTTAACTAATTTTTCTTATCGGTGACTAGAATTTAGCTCCGTTGTCAGATTTTTAATTTTTGCGCAACATTGTTAAAAAAAAAGGAAAGGAATCTAAAAAAATGTATATTTTGAAGATT
This sequence comes from Argiope argentata, assembly GCA_026289955.1. Taxonomy (NCBI): domain Eukaryota; kingdom Metazoa; phylum Arthropoda; class Arachnida; order Araneae; family Araneidae; genus Argiope; species Argiope argentata. The sequence goes on along the minus strand of JAOUZG010041286.1, from coordinate 771,057 downwards.
TTGATTTAAAGCTGCATATTTTATACCTCATTTTGAGCGTTTGTCGTGCTATAGCTATTACAAATTCACGCACTTGTACTTCATGCAGTACTTTATAAAATACTTTACTTTATAAACTTTATAAGCTAAACTTATAAAGTTTATATGCTTGTACTTTATCAAATATGCAGCTATGAATCAAAATCTTCAAAATGTAGATTTTTTTATTCGTTTCCTTTTTTTTAACAATGTTGTGCAAAAATTAATCTAATTACGGAGCTATTTTATCTAATGGGGGAAAAGCGTAAAATATAGATGAATCAAAATATGATAGCATCTGAAATATTTATACTTAATCAAATGTTGAACCAAATTTGTCAAATGGATTGATCGTCTATTGGTCCATTCTTTAGTATGTGTGGGAACTCAATAACACATAAATGCAATGGCTAATCAACGAAGTTCAGTTTATTTTACTAAAACAGTATTTTGGCATCCATCGGCCGACAATAATAATAATAAATCCCCAAACATGTATTTTGGCGATAGATTCAATAAAAAAAGGAGATTCACGCCAAGAGTCTATATTTCGTTACTACCATTCATTAATGACATGCAATGTATTCGCCGTCTTACTCTAGGTTTACAATTTTGTAGAAGGGGATTTGGAATTCTTAGTAGAGTATCTCCTTTATCGGAGAGTATGTGAGAAAGTTTCAGAGAGACCATTCTCTATGATTTAAATCGAATGATAGATTGAAAAAAATATTGATTATAAAGATGAACTATGTTTATATATAAATTAAATACACTGATTCGTTGATAAAAAAATTATCTCATCATAATAAGTTTTATAAATTGGATATTATTTGCCAACTGCATATAATTACTTATAAAGTGCGTATAATTTGCTCAATATAAAAATTGTTTCACATGTTCTACAAGACAGACTATTAAAACTCAAACGTACTGACTTGCACATAGTTGCTTACATATGCATTACTTACGCAAATTAATCAGTATATGAAAAGACACTGCAGAGATCTGTGACGCGGCTAAAACGAATGCAAGAACATTACAAAACGCTCTGCCCCTCAAAGTGAAGTGGCTTATGCTTTTTTTTTTCTTCTAATTCCTACTATTATCTCACACACCCTCTCTCTATATATTTATATATCTTTTTTCATATTTTCAATCGTTAAAAAATACTTTTTATTCATCCAATCAAGTCCAAGTAAATTTTTTAAAACTTGTAGTGGATGACATTTGATGTTAATGCATAAATATTCGGAAAAACTATATTAATTTTTTATTAATTAATTAAAAACTAACTTTCTCGCCTTTATAATAGCTTCTTATAGTAGTTGCAGTTGTTAGGTCGGGATAGCCTGGTTGTTAGAGCGTCGGATTCGCATCCCTTGTGCTGAGAGTTCGAACCTGGTAACGAAGTTCTCCATGTCGGGAGTTATACCACTGATTAAAGTCATACTACTGATGAAGTCAAAGGTGATCGTTATTCTGATATTGTAGTCAGGGGTACATGTCCACAGAAGCTACTGTATCCCTCCTACCGTTGTAAAGCGGAACACGAGAACAAAAATCGTAACTATTTAATAAAAAGCAACCGAAATAAAATGTTTCCTAATACCCAAGGTAGGAAGTGGTTTTATTTTTTTTATATTACTTGTTTATTATCAACTAAAAAATACTCTAATTAATTTAAGCGATGCATTAAAGTCACATATTTTAACTTTTTTGAATTGAGCAGATTTTCTCAGTTTTTTAAAAAAATCTTTTGATAGATTCACTGTTTTTTTTTTTGGGGGGGGGGGGCAAAGAATTTTGATTCCACCAAATAATAGAAAAATTAAATTCAAGTTTTTGATAGAGTATTAGGGTTTCATGATTTTAGGGGGGAAATAATTTAAAAAAATTGTGGTTGCATTAGAATTTCAAATAAAACGAATTTTCTAAAATACTGACTTTTTATCGAATAAACGAAATATATATTTCATGAATTTAAATTTTTTCTTAATAATTCACTGAAGAATATACAAGTTTTTAAATGTTCTTTAAATATACATGGAAAAATATCGTTTCTGTCAGTAGAGGGAAAATCAATACAAGAATACTAAACGCAACATATTCTTACGAGACATTTTTAAATTATAGAATTTAAATATTTGAAATCGTTTGATAATTGAGATGGAAGATATTCTGAAATGGTTTCTCCATTTCAAATATAGAATACCATCAACCTATGGTATTTTCACCTTTCGGAAAGATGAACCGAAATCGAAGAGTCCCGCATGCCTCTCTCTCTTCAGCTGTGCAATCAAAACGATTTCCGCAGAGCGTCCAAAGATGGCGCTCCGCTGAAAAGTTCAGACGATCAATAAATTTGATTCTGTTTCTCCGGAACCTGGTTTCCCTTGAAGCGCTCTTAAATTAAGGATAATATCTTTCAGTTTAAAAGAACTAAAACGATGACATTTCGCATTTGATAACATATTTTTCTGCAAATAGAATGCGGTCATTTTTTTTTCCTTCCTCCCACTTAATTTCGATGTGAGAATGCTTTCAGAATTTTAAAATCTTCGTGATTCCTGACAGAAAAAGAAACTTTTATTTCGTTAATAAAGTGGATATGATTTATAGGAAGCTCTTGATGCAGAGTTTATCTTTTGTCCCCCCCCCCCCTCTTCAAGACAGATGCGTAAGATTCTTTTCAAATCCATTTTCGAAGATGTTTTGAAATGCATTTAATTATTTTAATCCGTAAAAAAGATTCTCCAATGAAAAATGTGATTGCTGTGATGTGAAATCAAAGTAATTTCAAAATTTCTTCTAGATAAAAAAGAATAAGTGACTTGGCCTTAAAAAGACAATAAGAGAGAATCAGAGAATACTATTGCAAAACATATGATACTTATGTAATATAAAGTAGACGATATACAAATGAAAGTATTATTACATAAAGTAACATATTTTAAATTTACTTTGTACTTTTAAGTTTATGATTTTTATATTTATGTGTATGGTAAAATCGACATTGCGGTTTTGACGAATTCACGCATTGTAGACCTTGATTTTGAACAATATTTTGCAATTATGTCTGTCTGTCCGCGTTTATACATTAACGTTGTGTGCTAGATGGATAAAATTTGGTGTGTGGTATTTTTCAATCGAAATTGCCGATTACGCAGTACGAAATATAAAAAAAAATTAGAGGTGTAAAATTTCATATACATTTTTCGTAATTTAAATATCAATATATTCGTATGATTTGAACTACAAAATTTGAACTACATCCGTTGAAGGCTTGAACGTCTGTAGGTCTGGCCATTCGTTTGATTTTAAACGCTACGACTTAGATAAATGAAATTTGATATGTAATTTGGTTACTAAATTTGCAGTTCTGTTTTCAGATTTTGGTTCTAATTGGGAAAATAAAAGCGTTCAAAATGCTTATTGGATTTTCCCCTCTGTAGTACGAAACAGAAAGCCCTCATTTATGCATTTCTGAAAAGTAAAATTCTTGGCATTCTCTGGTCCTCACTTCTTATAGTAGGAGGAAGTTAACAATTCTTTTATGCAAGATAATTTTAAGGAGACCTTTTAATATGGGTGTGCATAATTTTTTACGCTATTAATTGATATGTCTACAATTATTCTCTATGTTATAAATCGAAGAATTAATCAGTTAACTTCCTTAATGATTGGTTTTTTCCCATTTTAAGCTTCTGGCTACAAATTGCCACCTCGCATTTAATTTTATTTTTCAAAAGTCTTGATTATTAAAAAATCATTGTTATTAGCCACGATTTATAGCGTGATCAACTGTTTATTGGTTGCAACATCATATTATAGATTGCAGTTTTCTTTTGCCGTGACTAACGCAATAGTGTTTTTGTCACGTGCTCTTTTCTAAAATGTAATTCTTTCAGCAAATAAACAGACCATTAGTTGCATTCGTTTCACCTCCCTCCTTTCTGGAACATCAAAACTTTTGAAAAAACTGAAGGACTTAAAAATGTTTGTTTATGGAAATTTACGAAAATTGCATTATCGTACACTTTAAAAAAATCGAAATTTCCTTTGGATAGATGTTCTGTGTATCCAGCCTGCAAAATATAATCCAGCTATGTGAATAACTTGAAACGACCGTTTCCTCCTTAAATATTTTTTTACATAAAAAAGCTCAGAATATTTATATTACAAAAACCCAAGTTGTACGCAGAGAACAATGCTTGTAGATATTAAAAATGAAAGCAGATTTTTTTAAAACTAACTGAATAGTAATAATAGATAAAAAGATTAAAATAAAATCTGCTATGCGTATTTCAATGTATATGTCACAACATAATTTTTTGAACTGCCAAGCTCCACGGGCTCGTGCAAGTTAAATTATATTTTTATTCCTTTTCATTGTTTCATTGAATGAGTCACTTTAGTATTGCAAACGATCCAAAAAACTTTGTCTCGTAATTATTGTTTTCAAAAATATCCCATTTTCTATTTATTTCTTTTCACATAATCACGTGCTAAATGACATTTTTTAAGGTTTTGTTTGATGCTGTCATTAACTAATTTTTTTAAATCAAATCTTTTGTAAATGCAATGGCAACGCGTTATTAAAAGCCGATTTTTTTGGATGCTCCTGCAGATAATAAAATTGCTATTTTTTGACTACGGGTTAAAATGTTTATTTTTCGCTACAGAGTTTTGTTGACATCAGAAAACCTCTTTCCCAAAAAACAATATGATGTTCTAATATGATAATGAAGCTCAATACATATAATTCCCCAGCTTGAAATTTTTGACATCATCTAGAGAGCGAGTCTAGTTAATGTAGTTTCTTGATTGGGTGTGATTTCACAAATAAGATTCTTCAGATTTGCGAGAGAGAGAGAGAGAAAGATTGACTGACATTTCTTATATTTCCCAGAACTTTTGTTTATGTAGCCAAAATCGCCAATGATTTCCAAGATCTTTTAGTCATTTTTTAATGGTCAATGGTTTAAATCCCTTTTTTCTTTTACCAAAATGGCAGAGAAACAATTTTACAGGTTTATAATAATATTGATTTTGTGGCAAAGTAAATCAGAATTTTTAAAAATAAAATTGTTTATATTTCTCATCAAAATTGGAATTATACTAAAAGAGACGGCAAATTTCCTTCTTCGGCTTTTTCGGTGATTCATATTGTTGCCAAGTATATCCTCCCCCTTTTTAAAATATATAATACGAAAATATGAGTAAAACTGTATTCCTTTTCAAAATTATGTCACAGAATTGCCGATTCTATGATGAATCACTGAGATTAATGATAATTACACATATCGAATTCTTCAGAAAAATATTTTAAACCGAATTTTGATAGATATGTAACTCGTAGCATTTTAGAATCCTTACAACATTTTATTTATTGTACTTAGCATTTCTCTACTTTTCTGCTTCTGTATACATCGTATCATATCACAAAACAGCAGCAGTGCTTTGAAACAGCCGCATTTCAAAAATGATTCGCCATTACTTAGTTAAGAAATTAAGCAATACATAAAGTACAACAGTGTTTCCAGGTTCGGGATGTCGTGGTTCGTAGAGCGTTGGACTGGTACTCCTTAGGTTACCACTTCGAAACTCGCCAGCCAAAAGATTCCCCGAGTGTGTGGTGGCTGGCGCTCGTTATGTCTCTTCGTGGTCGCAAAGCCCTGCATGTCGAGAGTATTACCACTGGGTGTACTGGGTCAGAGGGGATCGTTCTCTGTTCCAGGTCTAAATTACGATCTGAGATGAACGAATGGATATGCATGAATGAAGTCCGCCCCCTGAAAAGGGCTGTGAAGTGTATAGCTAAGTCGTACTCTTGGCCCTAGATGGCGTTACTTGTAAAACAAAGAGACTCATAGGCTTAAAATCTGCTGATCGTATCAGTGGGGGCTCATGGCAAGTGCCATAAGTAACAACAAAACAACAGTTTTTCAAAGGTTTTTTAACAACATTCTTTATACATACTCAAACATGGATAAAAAAGGGCAGAATTTTTAAATTTCTGATTAACAACAAATTTTAAAAAATAGGATAAAATATTTATAGCAACTGTAAAAACAATTGGAGATTTTAAAAAAAATTTAACATTGAAATATTCTGTTGTAATGTAAACTTATATATATATATATATATATATTAATAATTAAAAGTACACACAAAGATAGACTTTTTGAATTTTAATATGACGTTAAAATCTTTCTGTGCTACAATATTTTCGAAAACTGTAATGAAAAAAACACATTTCGTAAAATTTTTAATTTAAAAAATTGTATTTAAATTTTTTGAAAAAAATATATCGGAAAACCATATTTTTGCTTTCCAAAGTATATTTAGGCCAAATTTTGTATATATATAATATACACTTTTTAAAAAATGTGGTCTGATCATTCGCTGCATTTATAAGATGAAGCATAGCCATTCTTTGTTCACCTTCATGATTATTCCAATTTATTTCCGTGAGTAAATTTAATTATTAATATGTTTAATTTTTATATAATATTTTTAATCCATCAACAGCCTAATGTACCTTTTCTCCCAATGCTTTCAATCTTTAAAAACGAAAACAAAGAATAATAAATTTTCCACTTATCTTTAAATTATGTCTTGCTTTGTTGAGGGATGGGGGGAGGTTTTCTCTGCCTCCTTCTCCTTCTGCTGAGCATGTGTGACAGCAAAGCATTAGGTGTCTTTTTTTCCTTCTCCTTCTGTCTCTGTATGTGTGCAATGGCTTTTCAATTAAATGGAAATATAAATGAATGTAATCCCCGCGGCGGGAAAAAATTAGTTTCGCATTTTAATCTTTAAAAAATAATAATAGAGTTAAAAATAAGTAGCAATTAATTTTAAATAGTTCTTTATTGTATCTGAATGACAGTTCTTTATTGTATCTGA
>JAOUZG010041286.1:743969-764123 GCA_026289955.1 Argiope argentata | reverse complement strand
AGTTCTTTATTGTATCTGAATATCTGAAAATAGTTCTTTATTGTATCTGAAGTTTGAATGACATTTTTTTCGCAACTCGAATTCTTTCTTTCTTTCTTAGAAATTATTTCGCTAGATACACTCACACATACAGGGATAAAAGATGCATAGTCCTTCATACATTCTTTTTGGCTATGAGTGAAGACTTCACGCTTCCTAGTTGCCATGTATTTACAGAGTATTTTTGAACCAGATGTTCAATGTTTACAAATATTTTAATAACAATGTACAGCAATAAAAGTATAAGAGCTTGACTAATTATGTTTCATAATGTATTAACATTTCTTAATAGATTATAATTGATTGAATTTGCTTTTTTTGCAGTCGTATTTATTTAACAATTAAATAATGTTTCTAATCGGTTCATTCAAAGTCCCTCTACAACCTAGTGGCCCTAGTCTCTTGCCTAGTCTACACAGTCGAAAATCCCCGAATGATTATCATAACTGTATTGTTAATAATAAATTTCAAAACAAAGATAAACGAATTAATACAGCAACATTATCGATTTGTTTTTAAATATTCCCATTCTTGTTCAAATCTTTTTAAGGATATTTCTACCAATTCTTTCAATTAGTTAAAAAAAAATATGTCAGAACATGATGAGGTTTTTGGCATCAACAAAAATCCGTAGGTGAAAAAAAAATCCTTTGGCGAAAAATAAAAATGTTATTATCTGTACGATCATCTCAAAAAAAATAATCAGCGTTTAATAACGCGTTGCCATCACATTTACAAAAGCTCTGGTAAAAAACAATAAGTCAATGACTACAGCAAATGAGACCTAGAAAAATGTCATTTTGAGCACGTGATTATATGAAATGAAATAAACGGGAAATGTGATATTTCCGAATATAAAATGCGAGAATAAATGCGAACAATTAACAATAAATGCGAGACAGATTTTTTTGTATCTTTTGCAATACTTAAGTGACTCATTCAATGAAACAATTAAAATGAATAAAAATATAATTCAACTTGAACGAGCACGTGGGGCTTGGCTGTTCAAGAAATGATGTTCTGATATGATACATTGAATTATGTATAGCAGATTTCATTTTAATCTTTTATTTATTTATTTATAATTTTGGGAATGAAGTTTTATTTTTTTTAAACATCATTTACTTGATGTTTTGTAAAAGCAATTAAAATTTTTTACTGGAATTTGTTGTTAAATTTCAATTAGTTGTTAAAGAGTCGAAGGTAAGATATATAAGTAGTGTTAATATTAATTGCTGAAACGCGAAATCGTTCCACCACAGTTACATTACATGAACTGGTCCTAATGATAAGAATTCCTATCTGATTCTATTTTACGAAACTGAATAATTAGAATTTTTTTTTTAATTTCTTGTGTAAGGTAACACTAAAATATAGATCTCAAAGAACCGAGTCAAAATTCCCGCAGAACGCTGCTCTCTTCAAACGAGGCTTAATTAAGCCTAATCTGACGATCAAAGACCGGATGCAATGTGATTAAGACCGCGCGTAATTCTGTCGAAAAGGATGCTGGCTGCCGCGTTTGCTGTTCAGGATTCAGTCGATGCGATCGAATAATCTTTAAAAGGCTGGGTTCAATGTGTTCCTCGCGACGGAAACAATGTGATGCAATATCCGAAGTGATTTCTCTCGAGTCGCTTATGGAACAATGACTCCTCATTTAAGAAAGTGCTGTCCGTCTATTTTTAAAACTTCAAAGTCTCGTTACTTTGTCTGAAGATTTTTATGTTCATATATTTTATTTGATACAATAAATACAAAATGACAAATGGCCGTCTGCCAAATAAAATTCTCAGATTTCTCATAGTAGTTATGTTTTGCAGTTTGATAAATTGTTCCATTCTGTTACCGTTTTCTCGCGTTGATTGAAGAATCAATAGGAAAAAATACTGTGATCTTTAGAGAAAAAAATTAAAAAATTGAGATAAAAACAGCGAAAATAGATTTTAATTTGTGTACTCTCACTTATTATAATTTTATTAATTTTTCTAAAATTAACAACAAAAAGTTGGATAAGTATCATAGATCAATCTTTGAAAATTTTATGTGATTCATGAATCGTTATCTACAATTAATATACATTGAGGCTGTTATGACAGTTTTGTTAACAACGAAATTTGGACACTGCGAAATTTAAATGATATATTCATAAATCAGAGATTTGTTTGGTACCTACATAGGGCTTTTAGAAGCATAAAGAAAGCGTCAAAAAAAAACACTTAAATATTTTCTTATTGCCATATATTATTTTTATTGTCCTTACCTAGGTGAAATACAATATTTATGTACAAAGAAAATGACAAGAATATTTTTAGACAAAATACAATATTTATTATTATTCGTAAAATATGCATTACCTTTGAATGAAATATTCGGAAAGAAGGGAAATTTAAATAGTCAGCTTTAAATACTGTGGAATGATTTGACTATTCTTTCATTATTTTAAAAATTAACTCAATTATGGCAGCGACAGACATAATGCCAACGGAGTATTCTCAGAGAAATTTCCTTGTTACTCTGGAATAAATGTAAATGCGTATTATTAGCGACACATTATTGGCGGATAAAACCATAAAAAGTCCATTAGTTTGCAATGTTTATTGGTGTGTAATTGCTGGAATATAGTTAATGCAAAAGTTCAGAAAAAGTAAATGTTCGATTTGGTGGCCTTTTCCCACATCGACTGGAACCAAAATTTGACTCAGCCTTCTAATTATAGTTATCTCTATAGTCATCTAATTAAAGATAACTATCAAATTTCACTGATTTAAGTGTTTGCATTTATGAGTTGTTGAGTTTACATGCATGCGGAAGTTTATGACGGACAGACGATCGATACTTTGAGGGTCTTGGTTCAAAATTTGACAAGAAATTGCATTGCAAATGGTAAATTTGTGAATCAAATTTTTTCACTCGAGCTCTCTGAGATGTGTAGTGAATGAGTTTATTTGTAATGAAGCAACTAGCCAGACTTTCTGTCAATATATTTCCTTCAGAATTTGATAAAAATCTACAAATTCTTGTGTTAAATCCAAATATCAAACTCCTTTTTTTTAGAACAACATTTGTGTAGTAAGAATGAAATTTGCAACATTTCTTTTATGTGCAACATTTCTTTCTTACATTTTTTTTGAGATTTTAGTTAATTAAAAATTAAGCTGAATTGTAAGGGGTTTTTCTTGTGATAATTTCGGAAAATTTTATTGCGCAAATATAAATTTTACACAATTTTAAATTGTTTATTTAAATATATTAATTAAATAATTTTTCGAGTTTTTATTGAATTTTGACAACTTTTTAAAATATAATTAGAATTTTATTAAATGTCGATAATTAAATATTTTTTTCATTTCTTACATTTAGTTCACACTCTCTTTATATATATTTATATATTTTGTTTAAATTTTCAGTCGCTAATAAAATACTTTTTATTCGTCTTCTTAAGTTCAAATAAATTTTTTTAAAAAACTTGTAGTGGATGACACTCGAAGTTAATACAGTTTTTTCAAATATTAATTCATTCATTAAATTTAATTATTTTTCAATACTTTAAACAGAGTTTTAGCAGTTTGTAAGGAAAATTGAAATCGACAGGCAGTAGCTCAATCGGTAACATGCGAGGATTTCAGTATGTTTCACGTGAAGGTGAAGAATGCGAGTTCAATTCTTGAGAAAATCATTTTTGTTTATAAATTATTTGTATTAATTGTCATTATTTAATAAAAACTAACAAAAATAAAAATTTTATTTGTTGACTTATTTCTGTGTATGTAATTGTATTTGTGTAGCTCTTTTCGGTGTTTAGTTATTGTATTAAATTACATTCAAACAGCCAGTTAGCCAGACTTCTGAGGGGATTTTGCTCAAAATTTGAGGAAAATCTACAAATTTGCTGTAAAGACCGTATACCAAATTTCATCCATCTAGTTCAAATCGTTTTCGAGTGATCTTTGTCACTGGCAAAAAGACGGTTCCAAAAGTGTTTTTTCGAACTCCGGAAGGTCTAAAACATGAAAATAAGTCGAAATCTGGAGTTTCGAATTTTTTGACTGTTGTACACTTTCTCTATAGTATGTATGCGAGAAAGTAATAAAAAAAGAGAAGTTACAACATCTCAAAAATTAGATGAAGCTGATATTATCAGACTGTCTCCATAAGAAATAGTCATGCGCACGGTAACTTTATTGGTTTGGCTTGATAGAGTTTATTGGCGCAAGATCTTTGATTAAATTGCGCCAAACATATGGTGATCACGGTAACTAGAACCTGGTCAATTAACATATAATGGTTTTAATGTCGGACAATCTGACGGTAGCACTTATATCTAAAAGATTCATTTGAAATAAAATATAATCAATATTCCCTATGTACCAGCTGGTCGCCAAGACGACTAGTTTTAAATATTAAATTGTTTTAAATTTATATTTATTAATTTAAGATGTTGCCTTACCACTCTGTAAATAATATTTTGGTAAAAATGATTCTAAAAATAGTTTTTTTTAATGAAAAATGTTTGTCGAACTGCCGGCATTAAAAAAAAGGAAAAATTAGTTGATTTAGTGACTGTAAAGAGAATTTTCATTTATTTTTCAAAGTTACCGAATGAACCAAGTCTGAAAAAATAAACAAATAATTCATTGAAGCCAACCAGAAATAAATAATTAATTGAAGCGGTTTTTTAAAATAAAAATTCATATACATCTAATTATTATTTTAGACTGACAGCGTCGTAAAACCATAGAGCGTGATATCGCCTATTTTATACATGATTGATTAGTTTTTTCCGCTTACTGCATACATCGATTTTCGTTCGAAAATAAATGGAGAAACAAAAGGAATGAACAATATTTGAGATTGATTTATTTGTTCCATCCTGGAAGAAAAAAAAATAGGAATTTCAGATATATGTTATGGAAGGAATTGGAGTTTTTTTTTTTTTTTAAAGGTTAAACATCTTTATGATGAATAAATCAATTGAATTACGAATGTCAATCTTCTCATCTTTAGATATCGAATGAAATTGTATTGCATTTATAAAAACAAAATCTTTCAAAACGAAAATAATTTTTGTGAACTCCCCCCCCCCTGCCCTCGGATAGTTACAGTGATCGGAATTGTGGTTTTTGAATTCGAAACGAACTAGTATACAAACATAATAATTATTAATACTGTCTTCATCGGTCAAAATATGCTCGCATTTAACTCATTAAGGACCGCATTAAGACGTAACCCGTGACGTGGAAAACTCGTGAGCAGTCCTTAATGTTGGCGTGTTTCGTCATTTTTCAATGCATTTTGCTTACTCAATTTACGTCTCATTTTAAAGCAGGTTTAGGGTTGATTAAAAACAGTTATCGTAATTTTTAATCGTTTGCAAATACCCATGAGGACGCTTAACTGATACCCTATCTCCAAACTACTACGCCACGCCTGCATGGTGGCATCTTCACTAGTTGAATTCAGCACTCACTAACTTACAAAGCGGTTAGAAATGGAAACCATTTCATTCTGAAGTAAGACCTTACCAGCAAGTTGCCGCTACTGTAGAGTGCGTTCTCTAAGGATATGTATTATAACTCAGTGGAATCTATTTTCTACATAATTTCTAAACAGATACTTGATATTTATAAATAATGTAATAAATAAATTAATGAGATAACACACATATGAATCTGACCAATTATGATTTAAAGAATGTAAATTCGTCTATTAGTATTTTCGTCGCTTCTGGCAATTGCTGGTTCATCGAGAATATGGTGTTGTTGTTACTTATGGCACTTCCCATGGATAAGCCGCCCTAACACTTATCAGCAGATTAAGCCGAAAGGAGCGTCTCCTTTTTTTGAAGTAAGGCCAATAAGGGCTAAGAGTACGACTTAGCTACACAGTCTCTTTTTTCAGAGGGGCACAGTCACACATCTTACAGATAGCACACAGAAGAACAACCATGTTCGAACCGGGACTCCCAGAACACGAGGAAGATGCGCTACCAATGTGCTAGAAAGCCGTCACGAATATATTGGTTTAATTTGATTTCACATAAATTGTTTAGATGCAATTTTATGAACATGATTTCTCCAAATAGCCTTAACATCAAAACCTTGCTGTCTAAACTACATTACTTTAATTCTATTGTTGGAAATTAAGCAAAAAATATTTTTAAAAAAAAAAAAAATTGCCGATATTCGGAAATAATTTGTACGAATATTAAATTTTCATCATTAAAATGATTATTTTTTAAGAAATTGAATTATTATACAAACCATTTTTTGTGCAATAATATTTGAACAAATTATCTCTGAAAAGTGAAAAATTTCGCCAATTTTCAATTAACTAAATTTTTAATGAAAATTTCAAGAAAATCGCACCGAGATGCACATTCCTGTCCATCAAAATACATTTGTGTCTGGTTTGATAGTTCCAGGACAAACGGCGGGGCCTGCAGATGCCAACACACACGTTCATCTTTATTAGTAGTATGGATGGATGGATACTAATTCATAAAGTTTATTTATTTGGCAATAAAAACACTTTTATCGGATCTATCTGTGGCCTTCATTTTAACGATCTTAGGGCTGCAGTCTAAATCTGCTTTGGAAATGAAGCATGAGAGCTTCAATTTTCAGATGAAATTTTCATTAATGAAATTAAAAGGGGAAGAAATAATTTTTTTTAGAAGAGTACCTTTTTTTAAAAAAAAAATGCATTTAATGAATTTGGAAACGCATATCTCCTTATTTTTCTTTAATATGTCCCAATTACATACGTACAGCATTTTTTTAAATATTAAAAAATTACACTACAAAAATGTATTTACAATATTTTTAAATATTTTTTAATATAATGAATTGATCTGATCGATTAATACACATTTCGAATCAGAGAATAAACAGGAAAATTAAATATCTACGGAAACTATTTTAATGTTTTTTTGAAAGAGCACACATTCAAATAACAAACACTTCAGTGACAGAGAATAAAATAAAGAAGCAATGTTCTGCATTTGATTAATATTGTTGTTGGCCCCACCTTTTGGCAGAGTCTTAGAAATAGCGGATGAAAATGACTTGCCAAGCAGTTGCCAACACTATCAGCAAACTGATCGGATAAACATATAAGAAATCAAATAACAAACCATTAACTATAAGCAACTATGATTTCTGGAATGAGATTCTGACTGTAACATACATTAAAGTTTTGTGCATTATATGGTAGACTTCTGTGCCCTGAAAGCGTTATTAATCTTTGATAAAGTCTTAGCTTCAAATTCACCTTCAAAGTACCACCGTGTATGCTGGCCTGATAAATGCCATTTTTTTTGTTGGTGTGACTTATGGCACTGTTATCTGTCACCGATTTAAGTCGATTGAGCGTCTCTTGTTTTTTCAGTAGAGACAACTAGGAGTAAGAGTATGACTTAAGTACTTAATGTGTCGAATTCGCTTTCACTACCCCTTTTTACAGGGGGGCACATTCACACACCTCACAGACAGGACAAAGGGAAAACAGCCATGCCCGGATCACGGAGAATACACGCTAACTGTATGCCAGGATGCGGGCCAACATTTTTTACATTATTAGCCAAACGGCCAATATTACCTAATTGGCCAAATATTTACCGTTTTTTTCTTGTCCAACAATAAATTACATTGTTGCCTGAAAGATCAGACTGCTTTTATTTTTTCATTAACTGATCTCGGGATTTTGCTCCATTGTCGTAAACCAAGAAGAAAAATGCCGAAGAAAAGCTAAGAAGAGAGAAAGTCTTAAAAAGAAAGCCAAAGAACATTTTGTTGCATATCTGTGTAATTTACCAAACGGATAAATAAGTGAAATTACAATATCACGAAATTTATAATTATATCTACCAAAGAAAGCTTCATGTACACAATGAGCAGAGCTTATGCAAGACAATTAAAGTAACACTGCCTTTATTGTAAGACAATTTCTCGGTATCATGGACATGAAGTTATGTCTAAATGATGTCACTGAAATTGAAAATAAACAATTGCCCGAACGAACAAATTAGACACCGAAGGCGAGTAGTTGTACATAAAATGCCAAGATTTCGCCAAGTTGATTGTATTACTGGGTTCACTTGGCGAACTACGACAAGATTATTTTCAAGTAACAAGATCTCGAAAGCGACTGGCTTATTTAGCAATTTTGAGATTACACCAAGGAAGTGAATGTCCAGTCGCTAGTTGGCGATGGTTTGCATTTTTTGGCGGTTTATCGTGGAAGCCGTAAAAGTAAGCAAGTAACAAACTTTTTGCTAATTGAGGAACACCCTCTCCCCCCATCCTAAAAATAAGGGAAGTAAGGAAGCTTTTCAGTTTGTAGAAACCAAACAACAATTGCGAATTACTTTTATTTCATAACGGTTAGACTTTGTAGTAATTATGTAATTGTTTGAATATTTAGAAAGAATCGATCAAGTTTCTATTAAATTTATGGCGAGTCGATGCTTGTGTAAAAATCATCGTTGACTCATTGAAAAGATTACACAGTTTTTAAATTGAATCGCGATTTAGCTGCGAAAAAAGTGAACATTTGATATTTTCTTTGTCAATTTCCTGAGATTGAATTTAAAGAATAAATTTAAAAGATCCATTTACAAATATTTCTTCATCTGTCTCGAAAACAGTTTCAGTTATTAAAAGAGATATAAATGTCAGTTGCAGAAGTCAGTTTCATGCGAAACGAAGGAAGCCGTTTATCTGGATGAAAAGATAAATTTACGTGTCAGCTGTAAATGACAAAGCTTCTTTTACATTTGCGTCAGAGCCTGTCGCGTGTTTTCCAGAATGCCGGCCGCCTTCTTTAAAAAGTCCTTATTATTACAAAGCCCTAATTCGTTCTTTAGAATTTTTTTTATATGCCATTTCTCTCTTAAAGAATCATTTTTAAACGAGTACAGTTTTCTTTGTAAAAGAAATGCTCTTTATTCGAATCAATCATTATCATTTGACTTTCAAATTTCTTCGGAAAAATCTGGAAAATGTTATTTATTTATTCCGTAACTAAAAATGAAAGAAAATAAAAAAATTCTGAATTCGTCTTGGAAATTATAAATTAGTAATAATAATACAAACAGTAGAACAACAGTCTAAGCCTTGCTAATGTTGCGATCTTATAAATATTTCATTGTAAATAGTTGTTAATTTAGAGGGGTAACAGTGATATATGATTAAATTTCTTGAGTTTGTTGTCTCATAAGATACTAGGGTTAAAATAAAAATAAGTTGATGTTAACTCGGTATTATTATTTATAATGTAGTATGATTTTATTGAATAGGAAGTTTGTCTGCATCTCATTTTTGTTGGCGCACGAACACAACAATAATTTAATTTAAAAAATGGGCTCGTTTTTCTTGTAAGTGCGATAATTCAAGCAACAAATTTATGAGTTTCTACATTTTTTAACCTATCTAAACACCAGGCTATTACTTATAGCTCCAAATTGGGAAAAAATGTTTCGGTAATTTACCTCGATTTTTTTATATCTATTTATTTTTTTTTAAAGAACTCTTATAGAAAATTTTGCAAAAGTTTTTTTTGTTTTGCTGTTAATTTTTTAAAATCATATTTTCAGCAAAAACTGAAAGTATGATAAAATTAAAGTGTAAAATAACTTATATAATCAATGTTTATATTTTTTAAGTTACTACAAACATAAACATAAAAATGAATCATCAAAAAATTATTAATAAAAAAAATCTTGCTTTTAATTTATTCTTTAACAAAAATTAATGTTAAGAAACATATTTTCGAAGCATATTTGACTTTAAAAAAAACCCTTTCTGTTTCAATGTGACTCTTATTTGAATCTCTTCCATATTTAGTTTTATAAGAATGGTCCTCTAGTGGCGATAGAAAGAAACAGTTACTGTTAGCCGTCTGAAATGTAGTCACTAGGATTTGCCAAAATTGTTTTAATGTTATGTAATAATTGTTTTACGTGTTTGTGTCTGTAATTCATTAGATCTTAAATATAATTTTATTCGAGCTTGCGGCGTCTATCATTCTTAAATCATTTGGGCACAAACTTCTATCTGTTAAAGTTTTTAAGTTTTTTTTTTTTTTTTTTTTTTGCTAAATTTTATATTTTATTAACAAAGCTAACTACTATATCTTTCACTTGAAATTATGTTCTAAATTAAATAATCTTTAATATCGTAACTTAAAACAATTAAAAAAATATTTACCACATGCATCACACATGCACTATGAGTATATAAATACATTAATAAAATGTATTTATATACTCATAGTATTTATTGGGAAAAAATATTTACTGTGTAAGAATAAATAAATAAATAACGATCGACTTGCATGCGAATATCAAATTGAAATTGAAAATTATCGTTTTCGTCTTCCGCCGCCAGAAAAATTCGGATTCGGTTAAAAGGAAGTAGAACTGCGCAGAAATTCGACACAAATAAACAAGAAAAAAAAAAGTGCCACGCTGCATCCTGCCGTATCCTAGCAACGCGGCGCACAGCGATTTAATTTTTACGGTTCTCGCTCGTGATCGGCGTTCACGTGAGGCGGGCGTTTTTCTTTTCGAACGTGCTGCGGTGCTTGTCACGCTGGAAAGTAATGATTTTGAAACGAGTTGAGCGCGGGATGAGTCGAAGAACAGGTTCTGTGGAAAATATGAAAGAAATTCTAACTCTGCACTATTTGTTTACATCCAGTTCTGTTTGCGTTATCTCTCACTCTGTATAGGATGAGGTTCTGACGATTAATACGCATCATTTGCGTGGGTGGAGAATAGATAAAAGGGCTGATAGTGTCCGACTATTAGTAATCTTATTATTTATTTTGCATCTTATAGTATTCGTTTTTCTACTCGATGTTTCTTTTTTATGTATAAATTTTTATTACATCGTTTCTTTTGCGTAAATTTCAAGGAAATATATATATATATATATACTTTTTCCATACTAACGTATGTATCGAGTGAATCATATTAATATAGTCCTGTTGAGAGAACTGCTGATGGGGAGGGGGGGGGGAGAGAAAATTTGCTCTGTGTAAATTAACCAATATGTTTCCTTTTTTCCCCCCACAGAAACTTTTGGGGACATCATTCTGGAAAGCAAGTATGCAATCATAAAATTAAAATTTTTGTGCATTTTTTTTTGTTTTTGTTTTTAATTCGTTAGAAAAATTAAGGCATAAGAAAATTTATTCCTGTACTGGATCAAGGATTAAGACTTTGAACTATTATGCCACTAAATTTAAAAATTTCTCTTTTATTTCAATATTTATGTCTTGAGAAGGGTTTTGAAAATTATAATATTCAGCACAAAACAGCTTTTAAAATTATTATTCATGAAAGGATTTTAATCTCGAAAAGCGCCGGATATATCGACTTTAAACTCTGAACTACTCTACCTTCATTTCTTTTAAATTTTTCTTTTATCTCAGTATTTATATTTTAAAAATTTCCCTTTCCTCGAAATTTCCCTTTAGCTCCATTATGTTCATATGAAAACACGCATCCCGAGTACAACATGCATAATCGATTTTGATTCGTGGTGTTCCTTTATTTCCTCGAAAATCATTTTTTTAACGTTCCTACAACGAGGGGATAGTCAACGTGGTTGGAAACCATTTTTAAAAAATCGTCTGCCGGAACATTACTTTGCCACATGGTTTCTTGGCACCTGCTTCCGTTTCTGGGGGATCACCTGCTCGTCATGTCCCCTAATACGGAAGGCGAGGTTCAATAGGTTTATAGAACGAGTGTTAACAGAGTTACAGCGGGATTTATTTTGGAAAGAAAAAGTGAATCTCAAATGCAGTTGGATCAATGTGATTCAATAACACGTGGGAAGCTCTACTGTTTTCTACGTTCTCACTTCCAGGTTTGAAAACAGACGAAAAAATATAAAAGCTAAGACACTAAGGGATTAATTTTTTTCTTTTCAAATCGTAATGTTAAGAATTCGATTTAAAACCTTTATTTATAAATACATCGCTGCTAGTTTTGAAAGGTTAATTTTTTGTATGCTTATGTCTCTCTTTAGACATATAGACAGACATTTCAATATTGTTATCGTCAAAAAAAGTCGAACACGTGATTTTTACGAATTTCCTTGTCTTAGATCTTCTTGAGTTCGAAAAATATTTTTTATATCTTGTTGCTCCGTTCGTCTATTACAAAACAGTTATTGAAATCAGCTTGCTCTTTCTTGAAAACAAGTACGCTATTGATATTTGTTGTTTCTGTTTCCCTTAGTGATATAGGTACATTGCATTTAAAAAACAACGCCAAGCAATCCGTACTGGCTGTTTTATGGAAATTAATTATGCCTTCTTACGGGTCAACAAAGTATACGCCAACTTTTGGATATCTTATGAATTCATTACTTAAAATTGTCTGATTATTTCAGAGCACGTTCAACGTATTCTCTTTCTAGGGAAATTGAGAAAATTGGCTTCCGTTCATAATTATTTAGAGTTTATAGTTTGCTCTATACACTCTTAGACTCCAAAAAAGAGAGACTTTAGAGACTCCAAAAAAGCTCCCAATTTTTAAAATTATTTGCCCACCTCGTAGAATTATTCCCGTGACTTCTTCCATTTGAACCTTTATTTTTCTTATTAATACATCGCTTATAATTTTGAGATATCAATAAAATTAATGAAATACTCATTAGGTGAAGGACAATTTTATCTTAGATGATGTATCCCCCCTAGGGGAGCGCCTTGGAAAGAAGATGAGAGGTTTCCGGCATGATGGTTGGATTTCGCCACCCTGGAGGGTACACAAATAGGTGGTGGGAGGGGTCTGTTCATCGATGAAGGGAGATACTTCCTACGGGAAGGATTGTTCCGTGGCCGGTAATGGCCCTTAGGACTCAACCCCATTTCCGCCAGGGTTACTGTTGCCGCGGTCCATTCATTCAGTATTATCCGTGTGCTTTCGGGTGGGTTGGAAAGTCATTGATATGACTCATACCAGGTGAATACTCGCTTCACTTGCAATATTGCGCGAAATTATACCGCACAGAATTTTTTCATCAGTAGAACTTGTTTGATTAAAGTGGATAAATTGACTTTAAAAAAGGGCTACCCTTTGAAAAATATAAGGTGTAATATGGCAAAAACTGCTTTATATGTATATGGTGATATATGGCTGCTGATAGAGATTTTTATTAATATAGGCTTAGAAAGTCTAATTTCTAAGAGAAAACAACAATTTTTTTTAATGTTCGAGAATTTAATAACAGCGATAAGGAACGGGAATATGGATACCTATTCTAATTCAAATATCATTTCGAAGCTGTAGGTTAGAGGTCCAAACCACCTCCCACACTTTTACTCGTAACCAATGAAACTAGTTTCGAGCGATATTTTCCGGTTCTTCCCCAAGCAACACGTTATTTTCTGTTGTTTTTTTTTATGTTTTTCCCGTAAAAATTAAACATTTTGTATGCTGTTTTAAGGGATTGAAAGAAGAAGAACGCGCTGAAATCTTAAACCAATTTTATTGCTTATCTAATTTTATTCCTGATATCTTCCGAAAACTTGAAAAGAGAGAAATGCAGTTGTGGATGAGCTTCATTTTTGGTAAAAAGGGCCTTGATCTCCAATAGGGACGTAAAGAAAAAGAAAAAAAAAAAAGCTGCACTTGTGGAACCGGGCCCCCAACCTGCCTACAAAGAACGGGAAACGAGAGCTGCGCCTTCCGAACAAAGGACAGGTTTCAGCTTCCCGCCTTTCATCTCTCTCCTCCCCACGTTCGATTTGCAGTTTTTTCGAGAGAGAGACTGATCTCTGATTTGAGGTGCATCTGAAACACATGTGATGCTTTTTTTACCTTTTCATTTTTTTCCATGTACCATAAGCAAGCTTTCATTGTAATTTTGCTATTATGATGCTTTGTATTTCCTGCTGGGATGATGCGGTGTCTATGATTTCAAAAGAAAATGGAGTGGTGAAAAATGCCTTTGTTAAGGGGAACAGATTTTGTTGCAAAACAAATCTGGATTTGATATGGTGTTGAACTTTCTTGTCAACGAAACTGTGAATAATTACTTATTTCGATGCTTAGATTCATGAAAATATTTTAAATCTCTATAAATCAATCTTGCATTTTTAATCTTTTTGTATCTTGTCAGAACATGATGTTATTTTGGGTATGAGGTTTGTGGCGTCAACAAAAACCCGTAGGCGAAAAATTGAAATTTTATTATCTACACGAGCGATTCAAAAAATCAGCTTTTAATAACGCATTGCCATTGCATTTACAAAAGCTCTTATTAAAAAAATTAAGTTAATGACTATAGCAAATAAAGCCTTAAAAATTTTTATTTTTAGCGGGTGATTATATGAAACGAAATAAATAGGAAAAGGGATATCTTTTTTTTAAAAACAATAAATGCGAGACAAAGTTTTTTAGATCGTTTCAAATACTAAAGTGACTCATTCAATGAAACAATTAAAATGTAAAAAAATATATATAACTTAACTCGCACGGGCGCGTGGTGCTTGGCCGTTCTAGAAATTATATTCTGACATGATACATTGAAATATGCATAGCAGATTTCATTTTAATCTTTTATTTTTCTGATGTACAAATTATAGAGGTCGTTTTTAAAAAAAACCGAACTCGAGAATATGACGAATCTTAGCATTTTGGACCTCTTTGAATGTTGTTAAATGATAGTAAAATAATAACTTTGACTAATAGGCTCTTCTGAACTAATAATAAAAATGTATATCTGTATGCGTATAAGAATACAAGCCAAAGCGTTTAACTTAGAGTTACCAAACTTGGCGCGTATGCACTTTTAGGTTATAAATCGGTACCTCGGAGTGCCTTCACATTTTCGTTTTCAGTAGTGTTAAGATGTCATGAAATTGATCTCCACTGAATTGGTCTCCATCCAATCACACGAACAGAACTTATATAAGTCCTGTTAAATTATTAGCACGGCCTTGATGCATGATAACATAACTAGATCATGGATATGTTGTATCTAAAAATAAATTCTAATCTATATTTTTGGCAATAAGCATCTCAAAAATTAACGGTGGATTATAATTAAAATACATTTTTTTACTTTCTCTTATATGTTGTATTATAGAAAAAAACGTAGAAATCGTTAAATATATATATAACTCTTGAGTTTTTGCGAATCTCCGCATTTTATACTTCCTCTAGTTCCAAATCCTGATTTTTTGGAAAATGTCTGTCTGTGAGAAAGATAATTCAAAAATGCTTTGAGCTTGACGGATGAAATTTTGTAAATGGCTTTTATATTAAATTTGTATATTCCTATGAAATTTTGAATAAATTACATTGAGAGCAAGTCTGATTGTTCGGTGGAAAAGAGCTAGATGTAGTAAATTTATCATACATGTAACACGTATAGAGTAGACAACTATCGAATTTTGAGTCAAATCTGACAATTGCTTGTCCTTTGGTCTATCTGTACTTTGAGAAGCATGTGTTGTTGTTGTTGTTGTTACTAATGGCACTGGGACAAGCTCATTGAGGTAGTCAGCGATTTAAGCCTAATCAGCGTCTCTTGTTTTGTAGTAGCGCCGAATCTGATAATGGGTACGATTTTTGCTACTCACTCATCACATTCGCTTTCACCGCCTCTTTTTATTGGGGAGGGGAGCACGTTCACACTCCTTACAGATAGAACATAGAAAAACAACCAGGCCCGAACCAGGACGTCCAGGTAACGGGGAAGACGCGCTACCCCTATGCCAGGACGCCGGCATAGTCAAAAACGCAAGGACTGAAGTATATTAAATTTCATGTGTAATTTTGAGATTAAAAATATACTTTTCGTTTCAACTTTGGGTTTCTGTCAGTTAGGAAAAATGCGGCTAAAGCAGAAATTCGATTTTCGATCGCTATTAATCGCATGTTAGCGATTAATCCCAAATGAACTAGAGTAGAATTACGCCTTAGATTCAGTAAAAATTTTAAATTCAAGAAGGAGGTTAATATTTCGTAGCTATTATGCGCCAATGCCATGCAATGCCTTCTCTTCGATATACTACCCTTACTGAAACGTAACCGAAAAAGTTTTATTTTTTTGGAGGGGGCAACCCTTGGTTTGAATTTAACTTTCGTTAAATCGTTTTTCTTTCATTTAACTCTTTGTTAAGCCGGTGTCAACGCATATCTTACCTTTTTAAGTGAGTGCCATTGCCTTATTACTAAATCACAGATTCTTAAATGCCAGAGCAAGACCTTTCGGAGTGCATAAATCGGATGATGGGGGCTAGAAATCACTGAATACATTTACTTCTGTCCGTATGTTAAGGTTAATTTCTCTATAGAGACTATACCTCCAGATTTTTTCTGAATGTAAACTTAACTATTTAAATTTGGCATGTGATATGTTTAGATCCACAACTAGAATCTTTTGACATCCTAATCTTCAGCCGAAAAGCATAACTGAGGTTACTTGAAAGAAGCTTTGTCTTTCTCTGAATGCTATTATTTCGCTTTGACCCAATTTCGTCCAGCTGAGCATGCGCATTTATTAAGCGCTTCATAGAGCTCTTTTTCCCGGTTACGCCTCCAGTATAATAGATTCTCCTTAATCCGATCGCTTTCATTCGCTGCTGTTATCAGGATAGCTGTGTACATCTAATGTAATTTGCGTCCATCTGTAAACGCCGTTGTATGATTTGATAACCACACGAACATTGAAAAAAAAAGTCGGAATCTGATATCTCAAATTTCATGTTATGATGTGAAAACATTATTATTTTTAAGGTTCTGCTTGTCTTAATTAATTTAAGTCATTAACCAATTCAATTACGTGACTATCATAATACACATGCGTCAATATATCGAGAATCGGGTACATTCCAATCATAGCAACGTTTTAGAAAAAGAATTGTATTTACAATTTAACTAAAGAAATAAGACAATAGATTTTTACTACACGCTTCACCGAAGCAGAGCGCGAGTGCGTTGAAGAGAGAGAGATTAGCTTTTTTAGAAGCTTCACGAGTTAATACTCGCATGATGAGTGACGCGGCAATTACATTACACACAGCCCGGATAGAGTCTATAGTTCACAGGTATCTGATATGATTTGTATGATTCATCGTAGGTATAATGATTTATGATAGATATATACGATTTATGACAGGTAAATATAATTTATTAAAGGCATTCACTACAAAGTCATGGCTGCAGAGGCTAGTTCAAAATAAAATTTAAATGTTATAATTTAAGTTACAGAAAAATATCAATACGCTTAATACGATTTTCAGTTACTGCAACACCATGGCTCTTAAGTTCTAGTCTTTTAAGTTATTGTAGTCAAATTATTTCTCTGATTTTAATAATAGGATTCTTTGAAATTTGATTTTTACTTACTCGCATATCGTAGGTATATTCAATACATTAATGAAATTCCTAAAACAATTTATTTCAAATTCAGGTATTGTCAAAAAGAATAATATTTTCAAAAATCTAGATGCTAAATATTTTGATAATCACCATACTTTTTTTAGATATTAAAGGTATAAAAAAATAAATTAGTAAAACTAAAGTGAAAGAAAAATTTGTAGTAAAAAGCAAGTCTTTCTCTTCTTGTTATGCATTATTCATGAAACAAAATTACTTTTTAAAATAATTTGTGGTTCTATTGTAGCAAAGTTAATAGGGATAATCAGATGTAAAAAAAAAAAAAAGGAAAAAGGAAACGCTTGAGAAATAAAAAAAATTACTGTTATATTCATTCTGCTCTTTTTTTTAAACCCTATTCGTTTCTGTGACCTTGAGCAAGGAGCTTGTATTCCGAGTTCAATTCACTGTGCAACAGGTAGTTTTCGCCAAAGGGCTGTAATGATCCATCAAGGACAAACAGCCTTTCTATCAAAGTTTCGGATTATGTCATATACATTGGGCTTTTGTTTATCTATTGTAAACAAAACGGGATTGTATGGACTAATACAGAGACGATTAGTACGTGCTATCTGATTGGGGTAAAGGGGACTGACTGTACTTGATTTTTTTCCCCTTGCAAGGAATTGATAAAACATTTGCAAAAAAAAAATGTTATATAATTTTTATTGCACTATTATAAAATTAATGCCTTTTTTCAACTGCGGAATTTTTTAATAATATCTGACTTATATGTAATAATAATAAAAAGTAAGTGAGCCGCGAATTCATTTAAATGATTAATTCATTTTAATATTATTTATAATATTATTATGTTTAAAAATAATTGAAATTAGGAAAAAAAAAAGATACGAAATTGAAGTTGGTATAGTTGAAAATAAATTTAATAACTTAGAGGTATGAAAATTATTTTTGTACAATTATATATTTGAAAATTATTAAACAAAATAATAAAATGTGAATTAAATATGAATTTAAAATTTAATTACATTTTAATAAACCATTTCATGAGTACTCCCCAATATGCAACTATAGCGAATTTGGTAGTTTTAAGTCTTAACAGTTTACTTTGTGAAAGGTCTTAAAAGATTTTTTATTGCTATTCATTAAACTATTATTATTTCATTTTTAATATCCGGCTTCAAAGCATTAAAATGAAATAAGAGAAAATATATCTCACACATTTATCGAGGGACCGGACACATTTCCACGAAAACATGAATTGTCTCGCTTTCGGAATTAAATTTTATCCTTTTTGAGATCGATTAATTATTTCCTACTAGCTGCCCCGACAGACTTCGTACTGTCTCAAGTTAGTGGGCTTTTGTAGCCTAATAACGTACGTACGTGTTTCATAGCACTTAGAAAATAAAAAGAATCGTTTAATACATAAATCCTTTCAAGAATAAAATAAACACATTAAGGGCTCTTAATGCCGCATTAATGTATGAAAAAGAATTTTTATCCCTAAGAACAACAACAATAAAACAATTTTTTTATCAGAACACAATCAATATAAACATGAAAAAATGAAACAACATGAAATAAAAATGAACAAAATGATATTCACACACGTCTGATAAAGTTGAGTTATGCCTTAATACTAAACAACGATTACTTACAAAAATAAGTTATCTATTTCGTACATTGAAAAACTTAAATAATAATGTAATTATATTTTCATTGTATGGCTTTATAGTACACGATATTTTTTGTTTGATTATTTGGCGCATAAACAAATAAAGCTGATGGTTTTCTAACGCGGGAGTAGGCAAGATACAACTGTCCATGAGAGGAGCATGGGTTTTCAAGATTAATGCCGCAAAAATTCAACGATTGACCCTGGGATTTATTTATGGTCATAGCGAAAGCAAGCCGCACTGGAAATTGCAGTCGTTTAAATTCAAATGGTACATCAGTTGGTACAATTGGGATGCGAGGTATCAACACATCTTCTCCCCTATATTTTCCGTTTAGAATGGTTGCTTCGATCACATTGTTCAGTAATGTTTTTACTGCTAGCCGTGTGCCATTACAAAGACGTGGTGGGTTGATATTTCGCAACATAATGACCACCGATCCTTCTTTTAATTGAAGATTATGAGGCAGCAATCCAGGAAAATCCAGTGAATTTAAAAATTCTGGTGGATAATTAACAACATCATCTTGGTTAGTTGCGCAATCAATTGATTTATATGTTCTTAATTCGCCCACAATTTCATTTTGAATTTTGAAATTTATTTCATTTACATCTGTATTTTTGGCAGCTAAGATTGCTCGTTCACTCAAGCAAAAAAGATCTCTGTAATTTTGAGTGACGTTTGGGAAAACCTTTTGGATGAGCTCGGTTTTTGATTCAGTAAACTGACAAAAATTGGCAGGCAATGTAATGCAGCCAGTTAAAAAGTCTACAGGAATTTTGCCATCCCCAATGTCAATGAGCTGTTAATCACGTGCTGAAAATGGTATTTTTCTAGGTTTTAGTATCTGTAGTCATTATAAAAAAATCAGAGCTTTCATAAATGCAATGGCAACACGTTATTAAAAGTTGATTTTTTTTAAAAAAAATTATTTTTCGCCTACAGATTTATATTGACGTCAAAACCCTCCTCCCAAAAACAAATCATGTTCTGACGTGATAAAATTTAAAATAAGTCTTGTTACCTTAAAAGTTGGCATGAAATTGTCACGAAATATATTTGTTGCCCCAAAGG
>JAOUZG010041286.1:680392-732480 GCA_026289955.1 Argiope argentata | reverse complement strand
TATATATATATATATATATAATATCGTCTTTATGAAAAATTATAAAAAAATACTACTTGAAGTACAGAAAAAGATAGATCAAGAAATGATTTTATATCACTAATTTAATTTTGCTCTGGTATAATTTTTTAAAATTTTAACTTGGACATAAAAATTGATGAACAGAATGATTAGAAAACTTCATGATTAGAAAAAAAAAGTGTATTTTAATGTCCTGAAGGGAGAAAAAAAGAAAGAAATTGATTTTTGTATTTTGTTTTGTACTTGTCAAATAAATAAAATTCTCTGTTTAAGTTGTTCACTTGTAAGAAATCTTTTTAATTCCATAACGAAAAAAAAAAAATTGAATATCGCCCGAAGATGTATTTCAAAGAAAGTGTAACACTGGTGAAAGCAGGTTCAAAGCGTGATGAGCGAAAGTATTTTAAGTAACGGTCCACTGCATCTTGGAAAAACAAAACCTTTCACAAATCCAAACTGGTTTCGTTTTTCTAAAGCCCAGACGAATGAGAACGGTGAAAAGGGATGTTTATTGTTGCTATCAGGATTGGAATTTTTTTTTACTCACTTTTTTTCTGTTCCAAACGATATAAATGATAAATATTTTCTTACGATCGAGATGAAAATTCCAATCAATGAATTGTTGTTTTGTAAACAAAAAGTTCCTAACCAAACATTCGTTTTTTTTTGTTATTTTGTTGAACTAATTGAAAGTGAATTTGCGAAAGTGAGAATTAAAAAGAGGGATAAAAAGAAGAAGAAAATGAAGGTTGAAAACGGATAGGCGTCTCTTAATAAAAAGGTTTTCATATAAATAGAAAATTTTAAATTGGAGAGAGTGTGATTTGAGATTGATTGATAAACACTGTAAACTTCTAGGATACGAAAGGGAAAATATGTTTTTAATCAGGATGAAGGACGCCCTTTCATACACAAAATACTTTACACGAAATTTATAGAAGACAAACAGAGCGGGCCGTTTTCATTGACGTGGTGAATGTTGAAAAAATTAAAACTGTGATATTATAATTTGAAATAAAGCTGTGAGAACGAATTCAAAACGAAAAAAACATTATTATCAATGGTTCGAATAAAATTTTTCTTCTCAACAAAGATACGGTACAGGAAACAGCAGACGATAAAATTCAAATCAAACATATTTTTTTAAAAAAAGAAAAAAAAGATTCAAAATAAAAAAAATACTTTAAATAATTCTATTATAATTTAAAATGCATAAAAATGATATTCAGAATTTTTGGAACATTAATCATCATTTGACTTCTTGCCAAGTCACTAATTGGACGATATTTATAATTCTGTGTTAAGCCAATAATAACTTAGTGATGGACAACCCTCCTCCTTTTTTCCTGACGCTGACGATCTTTGCGTCAACATCTGTGCATTTCCACATCACACCAGAGACAGGTGAAAATGCGCAATTAATTAAGCCTATTCCAGCTCACCTTCAGGGCTGGTCGTTTCAAGATCGTCTCAAAACAAGAGGTAAAGCATGGAAGTTCATGCTTTACCTCTTGGTTCTAAAAAATGTCAATTATGATCATGAATTTTGAAAATTCTCTCATCCATTAATTTAGAAAAAAAAAACCCGTAAGAAATACGGTGATTATTCGGTTTTGATTCTTCTGCAGCAACCTATTTATTGTAGTCAAAGAAGTACGAATGTTTTCCAAAACCGATTTTGCTAACACGCTCCCCCCTGACCATTTATATTATTTCAATTGTGCTCGCCTTTCCATTCCAAGAAGCTTACTTTTCTCTCCCCGAAATTGTAGGAAAGAAAATAACACACTGCTCATTCAAGGATTCAAAAACCTTCCACACTTTTGCACATGCATCAGGATGTGCTTCTTTAGTCAAAAGAGGGGTGAAAAGAAGGATTAAAGGAAGAGTTATATACATTTAATAATAGAGTGAACTCAGATCATTCACAAAATCGGTAAGCATAAAAAATTCAGATAACTTGCAATATTGTCGAAAAAAATACTATACCACAATAAACAATTTTTAGGGCAATTTTTATTTACTTTAAGGGGCTTAAACATTAAATCATGATTGATAATTGGAAGATTTCTGTTCTTAAAATTTGGTAATTCGCTTATTTACAAAATAATAATAAACTTTTTTTAATGTTAAGTACTTTTTTTGTTTTTAAATTTTCTGATATTTTGATTTTAACAATAGTGGATAATCTCGGTCATATTTAATCCTATTGCATAAAACATTTTTGGTGCATTTCTGAGTTACCTCACCTCTTGAATTAGCCACATGAGCAATCATTACTCAATTTTGATTTAAAATTAGATAGTGCAATAAGAAACGGCACAACACTCACATTCATAGGAGAAAAAAATTGTACG
This sequence comes from Argiope argentata, assembly GCA_026289955.1. Classification (NCBI taxonomy): domain Eukaryota; kingdom Metazoa; phylum Arthropoda; class Arachnida; order Araneae; family Araneidae; genus Argiope; species Argiope argentata. Next base: position 730,102 of record JAOUZG010041286.1, on the reverse strand, counting down.
ACAAAATATCAAAATGATGACTGAGAAAAAAAATCAAGGTCGAGGAATTCCGAAAATGCGCTCAATCTTTCTTATGTCACCAATTAGAGAGGTAGAATCGTCGAAATGTGGTAGCCTTGAAATACTGAAACGAACAGTAACTATCTTTATACATGTACCGATAAATTAGACAGTTTAAGAATGAAAAAGTCACTGTGAAATGCTTGACACCAAAACCGGAATTACGACCCCTCATCTGGACGTCCTAGGTTCGAGTCCTGATTCGAGCATGGTTGTTCTTCATCTGTTCTATCTGTGAGATGTGCCCCCTTTAAAAAGGAGATGTGCAAGCGAATGTGATTCGTCAGTAACTAAGACGTACTCTTGATCCTAGATGTCGTTACTTAAAAACAAGAGACGCCTTCTCGGCTTAAAATCACTGTCTGCGTCAGCGTGCTTGTTCATTGCAAGTGCCATTAGAAACAGCAAAAACAGAATGTTGAAGTTGCAAACCGATAATGACGCAAATATAAGAGGCGATGACATTTTAAAACTCCGCCCATCGTTAATGATTGCATTGAGCATTAATATATATATGGATTTACATATATGGATTCACTTGTTTATTCTCAAAATATGTCGCTGCTTTTAAATCTTACCACTTGGCACCGAAACAGGACATCATGAATTTGTGAAATAGAAGCTGATTTTTTGAGACTCTCGAGCAGATAATAAAATTTTTATTTTTCAACAATGGATTTTTGACGGCAAAAACCTCATCCCAAAAACAACATTATGTTCTGACATGATAATGCATATTTTTATTTCTGTTCGGGCTTTGAATTACGACATTTAATATAACAGCAACGATCTGTCACTTTTTAAGGTTAAACACGAAGGAAGAGTTTAATAATAATACTGCCGTCTTAGATTCGTATTATTTCACTGATCATTAAGCATTAAGTTTCGTAAATCCTAAACGCCACTTACTCCCATCAGCCATTGCTGTGTTGCTGAGGAGTGACATAATGACGCTAGAACCATTCATTGGGAGCGTATACATAATAATATTTTACAGATTTTTTAAAGCTGAATGCAACAACAGAATGAAAATTAATTTTATTTCTAGAACATTGTTTGTATTTATTAAGCCACTAATGTCTATAGGGCAGAAAAATCATATTAGACCCCCAAGACTCAATCACCCTTACTACCTACGCCACTGGTGTTAAGTCTACAATATTTTTTAAAATGTAAAGCAGAGCAACGCATCTCTCTGTAGATAACAAAATATGTGAATGTTTATGTTCTCGTGGTTCAGAATGGGACACCTTTTAAGACAGCATTTCCGAAGGGAGTTATTTATGTTCGATTCAGTCGCCAATGCTGCAATCTCCCTCGCTTTTCCTTTGTGGCCAGCCGGAAAGGGAAGTATTGCTGCCCCGATTATTTTGACAAATAGCTCCTCTTTGGCCCATTGTTAGCGGAGTAATCGCTGCCGGTGATCCGCAGAGGAACCGCGGTTTTTTTGAAGAGGTGTTTTTGTTTTATTTTCCTCTTTTTCTATTTTTAGGTAATAAAAAGAAAGAAAGATCAGAATCTTTGAAAAATCTTTGAAAGCCTTTAAAATTGCAAATGAATACAAAAACAAAAAGACCAGCGAATGCAGTACAGTTTGATTTTATTGTAAATTTAATATTTAAATGTATTCTACAACAGTTTAATGCTAGGTTTCCATAAATAATCGTTCTTGTTAAATTCAAGAAGAAACTGGCAATACTTAAATGACAGAAAACTAAGTTCCCTTATATAAAAAGTTCCTTTTTTTCACTAACTGAAGGTTGGGCCTTTCTGGGCAGGAGAGGAAATAACTACTCGAACGAAATGAGTTTCCTTCCGGTATCAAATTCCCAACCAAGGGGTGCAGTTGCAGAGTGTAGCTTTCCCCTACCTTTTCCCACCGTGCTTTTAGGTATGGCGAGGGCGGAGAGTTACAATGAGACTAAAAGCGGGATTTTAATCGAAGAGGAGGATCTAGGAGTTTCATACACCAGATTTTAAGATAGGAGGGAAAATGTAGGATAATTAATGAAAAATGGAATCTAAAATGAAAATAGTTTTCCATAGCGATTGAATTTAAATAAAAATTTCTTTCCTTCAGGACAGTTTTTTTTTCTCGTCTTGAAAATATTTAGTAATAAATATTGATGTATATAAAGAAAAAATATTTGAAAATTACTGAAAACCCAATATTATTTTTTATGATCCTATTTGGGATTGTGATTCATTGTTTTGATTAAGTTTCTATTTCAGATAGAACACGTTAAAACAGAGAAACAGAATTTCTTAATAAATATCTATAAATATATCCTCCATTTAAAAGTCTGTTTTCCTGTGGATAGTTATACCAAAATTTCAATTCATGTAACAAGTTCACATACCAAATTTCTTCTTACTCAAATACAAATTTATCTATTATATTCTCTGACAAACGAATATAATGCAGTGGCCTCTCCAAAACCTTATTAAAAGTGCCCAGAAAACACTTTTTATGGCAATGGCGTAAAATAATTCGAAATTTTAACTGTTATCGTGAATTTAGAAGAAGAATAATCGCTAATTTTTACTGAAACCATCATGTTACCTTCGGCGAATTTTTTTGAAGATTAATTCCCAGCAAGCAGTTAATAATATCCGAAAGTCGAATATAGGTTTTAGACTCGTTTTCATGAACTGATTGAAATTAAATTTCACACAGAATTACACTTGAACAAACCATACCATATTTAATATATTTGAATAATTTCTTTTGTGTTATTGAGTGTACATGTTTCTGAACATTATACCGATAGAAGGGTGACTTCTTGTTGGATTTGGTTTAAAATTTGATAGGTTTCTGCGACATAGATGCCCATTCGAGTACCGAATTTTGTTCCTCTTGCTTTTCACGTTTCGTAAATGTCGTGTTAACTTAATTTCGAGCAATCGGACAGATAGACTTCCCTTGAATGGATTTTACTCAGAGCTTAATAGAAATCTATAAATTTTATGCAAAAACCGTATACCAAATTTCATCCATCTAGCGTTTCTCTAATCAAAGCGTTTTTTGGTTATCTTTGTTGTTACAGATAGATACAGAAAATTTTGAGAGATGTATTTTTCGAACTAAGGAAGGTCTAATGGTCTCAGATTTTTATTTTTTTATCAAGTTAGAACATGATGTTAATTTGGGGGATGAGATTTTTGGCGTGAACAAAAGTCCGTAGGCGAAAAAAAAAATTTATTATCTGCACGAGCATCTAAAAAAAAATCAGCTTTTAATAACGCGTTGCCATTGCATTTATAAAAGCTCTAATTAAAAGAAAAGTTAATGACTACAGCAAATAAAACCTAAACAAATGTCATTTTGAGCACATGATTATATGAAATGAATTAAATAGGAAATGTTATATTTTTTTAAGCAATAAATGCGATACAAAGTTTTTTGGATCGTTTGCAATGCTAAAGGGACTCATTCAATGAAACATTTAAAATGAATAAAAATACAATTTCACTTGTACCAGGATGTGGTGCTTGGCCGTTCAAGAAATGATGTTCTTACATGATACATTGAAATATGCATAGTAGATTTCCTTTTAATCTTTTTTTTTAAAAAAAGATTGCAATATTTTATTTTTGTACACCTCACATACGAGAAAGTAATAAAAGCGCTGAATGTTTCTGTTGTGTCCGATGGCAGCGCATCGAACCCTTCCCGATCATCGATTGATCGGGGCGCCCCGGTAATCCGCTCCCTCCGAGAAAGCTGGCTTCGATTCAACTCACGTGAAGAGCGCAAACGATCGGCAAATGTGTCCCGAGATGCAGCGTGTGTTCGAAAAAAATGGGGGGGGGGGGAGGAAGGTTGGCGGAGAGCCCACTGGGAAAATAATTAGGAAACTGTTGGATATACCTTTCCTGATTTCTGTATTTCTGCTTATTGTTGTGTGAACGGAGATTGTACTGCAAATAGGCCATAATAAGTGCCAGAGAAGTCCGTAGACTGGAAATCGGGAAATGTTCCCGCGCCTCCATAAAGAGCTATTTTTAAAGCTAAATTTACCGAAATAAGACAGAGCCTCAAGCTACGAGTTGAGCTATTCAAGTTCACTAGAAGTTGAATTTCTAAAAATTCATCTTTAAAAAATTTTTTCAATGATTCCGTTTTATTTTGTTATGCTCTGAAGCATTTTGTGGTGAAATGTAGTGAAATGAAAAAAATGGTTTAGTTATTTTTTTTTCAAGTTAAGCTATTAATTATAAGTTATAATTATTTTGAAAAAAATGTGTGATTTTTATTATTTATATAAATAAGTTTTAATTTTTCTTTCTTCAAATGAGTTCTTTCGTTGTTTACAAATAATTTTTATGTACACTAAGGCGTCGTTTTTATTTCTTTCAATGAATTAGCATAAAGCAACGTATAACGTATAGTGTAAAACATATATTCGAAATTTTAGTTAATAACTTTGATTTTTACAAGTTTAATACAATTGATGTTAAGTCATTTATCTGCAATAATTATAAAGACAGTAATAGTATATTACTAATAACATTAAAAAAAGTTTTAAAACTTAAAATTCAGTACATTAAAAAAAATCGGAATTTTATTGACTTTCTTGTTTATTTATTATACAGATCTTATCTTATGTGATCGATGTGTATGACGTCGGACATTAAAAGTGCTTGATCGTCTTTTGTTGATTGTCTGTGAGTATTTTGTCTGTTGATACATACAGCACTACGGAATGAATTAAATTTATTGAATGTTTTTAATTAACATTTAAATGTATAAAATAAATGTATTCGGCTAGATTTTTAAAGAAATATGTAATAATTTCTATAACATCTTTTAAATTAGCTTTAAATCATATTCAAAAAATTTCAATCATCCCGAAGTCACTTTATCGATATCACCGCTCACATAATTCTCGAAAGTAGTCTCTTAAGTGAATGCAATCTTCTCAGTACCGAGAACAACATCATTTGCTTTGCATCATTTATTTCGTATAAATGAAATACTTTGTTTTTAGAGTGATTATGGAAACATCGGAGTTGTAATGGGATGGCAGATAAAAGTAGATGATATATGTGTAAGAAATTCATAAATGTTGCATTCTACAGGCATTCTATTTGTATTCCATTTGACCTAGAACTATAAAACATGGTGTGTGTGTATATATATATATACTTTAAAAGTTAGAAATGTGTACTTTAGTGAAATTTTTTTTTAATTTTTAATTATGAAGGGAAAAAATTATTTTAAAATTAAGGGAATTTTTGATATTTATTTTCGAAAAGTTTCAAAAATATTGGTAGTTTCAAATATAATTTTTTTATAGTTTTAAAATTTAAAAAAAAATTCAACGAAACAAATATTTTTTCAAATAAAGTTTTATCTGTGTTATTCAATTTTAAATAATATTTTTAGCATATCTTACAAAAATATATTTTATTGTTGCAGTTAAGCTCAAATAGTTCTTATTATTGCTAATACATATTTTATAATTTTTCCATTGCCAGTGATTAAATTACTATTTTGCCTTCAATTTTTCCATTATCAGCACGTTTCTAAGTAAAGTAAGTATTCAATATAATTTTTAAATGATCGTATTTCTCGTAATTTCGTAATTCTCAATTTCGTAGAGATCAAGATCGTAATTTCTCAAGTAAGCAATGCTAAAACGATAACTTTTAACGACATTGAAGTGTATTTTTCGTTTTCAATTTATACTATTAGTTCACACTCTCCCTATATGTTTCTTTTCCAAATTTTCAATCATTAATAAAATACTTTTTGTTCATCCAATCAAGTTCAAATACATTTTTTTAAACTTGTTGTGGATGACACTCGATATTAATGCAGTTTTTAAAATACTAATTCATTCATTAAATTTAATTAGTTTTTAATACTTTAAATTGAATTTTGGCAGTTTGTAATGAAAATTGTTATCAACAAGCCGTAGCTCTGTTGGTAAAATGCCAGATTTCAATATTTTTCACTTAAAGGTGAAGAGTGCGAGTTCAGTTGTTGCGAAAAATCAATAATTTTTTGATAAATTATTTATATTAATCGTTTTTTTAATAAAAAGTAACTAAAAAGATTAAAATGAAATCTGCTATGCATATTTTAATGTATCATGTCCGAACATCATTTCTTGAACGGCCAAGCACCACAGGCTCGTGCGAGTTAAATTATATATTTTTTCTTTTTAAATATTTCTTTGAATTTGTCAATTTGGTATTGCAAACAATCTAAAAAACTTTGTCTCACATTTATTGTTCAAAAAAAGAGCTCATTTCCCATTTATTTCATTTCATATAATCATGTGCTCAAAATGTCATTTTCTAGGTTTTATTTGCTGTAGCCATTAACTTATTTTTTAAAAATCAGAGCTTTTGTAAATGCAATGGCAAGGCTTTATTAAAAGCTGATTTTCTGAAGTGCTGGAGCAGAAAATGATTTTTTTTCCGCCAACGGATTTTCGTTGATGCCAAAAACCTCATCCTAAAAACAATATCATATTCTGACACGAAAATAATAATTTTCTTCGCTGACCTTTGTGGGAATTGACTTATATATATATATATATATATATATATATATATAATTTGTTTTATTCATGAAGAGACGAAATTCAAGATGAAAATATTTTTGACTTTTTAAAGATGAAAACTTCCAAGATAAATAAATTTTGTTCAAAAAAATTCTGTATGCAGCTATGCCTACTCATTCGGCATTTGCCTCTAGCCCATTGTGTCGACGTTTCCCGCCTTTTCGCACGGCACGGGAGCGGGAACAGTGCGAAAAAAACATTCAGTTAGTTCGACGGACTTCCCATTTTTCGGGCCGTCTGCCAGCTGCATTCTTTTTTGCTTTCTTTCGTTCTTTAATAAGAAAGAACATTTGTTCCTTCGCATTTATTTCGGTCTGTTCGCAATCGAAATCTACTCTTGGAAAATTCAGCCTGCTGCCAACGTTTGAAGAGAAATTTCTGGACGAGCATTTTATAGAGTGGGAGAATCAAAAAATACAAAAACAGTGAAGGGGTTAAGAGCGCAGTTTACGAATGACTGCTTAAGCCTTCCAGAGTTATTTTCATGCAAATATTTTTATTGGTTTATGATGTAGATTGTCCCTTTTGATGAGAAATCAATATTTTTATTTAATAAGGCAACTTTAGACTATGGTACTATTTTAGGCTATCTCTTCTCGATTTAAGAGAGATCATTGCTTTTATTACAGTCTATTTCATTGGGGGGGGGGTTATCATTTTTTTAGTAAATGTCTAGCTGCATAGGCAGAGATTTCAATATTTTATGTAACAGACTAATATTTGCAAAACGAATTCTAACATGAGGAAAAAAAAACGAAACTTTTTTATATAATGTTATTAATTGTGAATTGAAAATAGAAATTTTAATCGAATGTGTTAATATTAAAACAAATACCACGAAAGCCCGAAACGTAAATAGGAGTTCTCTTTCAGGGTTCAAATTTTTTAAAAAATTTTATTGCATGAATAAGATTATATGTACCATCATTGAAGAATTTTGCAGTCAAAATAAATAAATAAAAGTTTCGTAAATGGAGAATCAAGAAATAAAACATTTTTAATTTGTAGAATTTAATTCTGTTTGTAAATATATGTCCAGAGTTCTCTATCTTTAAAAATATTTTTTAACTTAAACAAAAAGCATGATTATATGAATCATAAAAAAATGAAACTACAACAACAAAAGCTTCGTAAATAGAAATCAAAGAATAAAACATTTTAAATTTATAGAATTTAATTCTGTTTGTAAATATATGTCCAGAGTTCTCTAACTTAAATTTTTTTTTCCACATTCCAGAATTTTGCAGTCAAAAAATGAATTCTTATGTTTAAAACATGAATTTACATGAAAAATTTACTTTTTTGCAGTTTCAAAAAAAAAAAAAAAAGATACTTTTCCATTTCCAATAATATCTTTTCTTATCTCTATGTCAGTTAGAAGCCAAGTTATAGCAAACGGCATATAAGTGATGTTTATTTATACGCATTTGAAAACTTTAAATATACTTTCTGAATTGCGAATTTTTTTCATAATTTTATTGCAGTCATTATCATCAAGATATCTCTAACAATAATCAAGATATCTTAATGAAATTTATAATTAGTGTTTCTTATATTATGCAGAATGTAATGAACTAATGGACTTGATGTTGAATTCTCTAGAAGTAGATTTATAATTGTTGAATGTAAATATTGTTTGACAGATTCCTAAATTTCATAAATAATTTCATGTATTACACACCCAAAAATAACTTTGAATATTATTCTTGCTTAATAACTAGTTACACTCCAAGACACATGTAATGTTATATTTTATTTATATTTTTGGAAAAATCCTAATTTTTGTAAATAAATGCTAAAATTTACATCAGAATATGATTTGTTTTACATAGGCATTTAAATAATTTCACTTTTATTCATCATTTTATCCTTATTTTAATAAAAAAAACACGTCAGTAAACATTAAATTATTTGTTTTTTTTTAATCCCTTTCTAACCTGATCGTATACCTGAAATGGAAAATAAAATAATAAAACATTTTAATTATATTCAATTCTGTTTCTAAACGTAAGTCCAGTGTTCAAAAAAATCTTGAAATATTTTATTACACAAATAAGAAGTATTATTATATGTATCATCATAATAGAATTTTGCAGTCAAAGAAGAAAAAAAAAACTTCTTTAGTTTAAAATCAAAGATTACAGCATTTTAAATTTATAATATTCAATTTCGCTCATAAATTAAATCCAGAATTCTCTGACTTTTAAAAGTAATCTATCTGATAAATCAGAAGCAGGATTATATACACCACCCCTAAAGAAATTTGCAGTAAAAAAAATAATGCTTCTTAAGTGGTGAGTCAAATTAAAATAAACACACTTTTGTACCAAGGATGAAATAGGTAATTTTAAATTTGGTTTTTGAAAATTAGTTCTCAATGCTTACAAATTTGAGAACTTCTAGATTAAAGAAGTAAATAAATGTTAAATCTAATCCTTTATCAAAATTTTTTTTTTCATTTCAAAAAGTTATCTAAAAGCTGCATAACATTTTTAGTTTTTATTTTGAAATAGCCAAAATGAGCTCTAGTTATATTAGGTGTATTAACACTTATTCTTATAATAAATTTAGGGGACCGAAGAAAAACTCCTTATCACAAAATATTTAAAGAATAAGAAAGTTTGAAATAACCAACTTTCATTGGATATATAATGATATTTATAAGGATAGCTTTGCCAAAAGTAAGTAACTCAATAACTTTTTTTAGTTAGATGTATCGATTAGTATCCATGATAACACGGAAAAAAGTTCAGAAATAAAGATAAGTTTTTGAAAAGGGAACGCCCTTGATGGAGGATGGGGAAAAATGCATACATTAATACATAATGTTTCGGATGGTTATTTATTTTTTTCAATTCCATGACAAGTTTTCGCAGAAATCTTTATGGTTGTGATTTTCTAATTTTCTACTTATGGTTTTGATACCCTCCTCATCATTTGATAACGATTCTAAATTTTGAGATCCTCGATAAAATAAACTTTTGTCATTTCAAAACAGGTTGTTAATGAAACTAAATTAACTTATTGCTTTAATATTTTAATTAAACTAAACTGCTTGTTGTAACATATTTTTGTTTCAGTATCATTAATAACTTAATAAACATGAGTTTTCATCCATATTATAGGAATTGCTAGCCACCGGGAGAACCATGAAAACTGGGCACACTCATGGAATTTAAAGATCGGCTTGAAAAAAATGGGGAAGTGCAGGGATATATGAAGATTACTAATAAAAACCATGAGAATATAGGGAATATTAAGTTTTTTTGTTATTTTTTTCCCATCCCAAAAAGTTCTTATCTTCTAAGATTGCAAAAATGAAAGACCGTAGTCTTCACTTCTAAAAACGAAATTAATATCACTCATGATTGTGTAATGCGGAAATTCGCCCAATTCCTGCTCTCTGCTCCTGCAGAATCTCTCTGCAGAAATTGAACTCCAAAAACACGGATTGGTAAAAATGAATCAATAAAGAAGGTAATTTTGCATTTTAATGCTTTTTTTATTAAGTAATCGTAAAATGATTTGGTTTGGGTATATATCACAGAGACCGAATCATTACATAATTTGTATCATGATAACAAAATTTTTTTATGTTTTATTTCACCCGAATCCTTAATTTTGTATGATTTACAATTAAAAAGCATGAGAGGTATTATATCCCCCCCCTACTTAACATATAAATTTTTTTCTTGCTAAATTCTAGGTAGTAAATAAAAAGAGAAATTGCTTTTTTTTTGTAAATATAAATTTTTTTTAATATGTTGTAGTTTCAAATAATATTTCCGTTGCTAATTAGTAAATCATTGCTTCATTTTCTTCATTTTTCCACTTCTTAAAATCATATTGCATTATAATTATGCAAAAAAAATAGTACATGAAAGCTGTTTTTGCACTTCTTCGTATCTTGAATATACGTAGAGAGAAAAAATGGAAAACGCGGGGAATTTTTTTCTTCCAGATTTGAGTGGCGACTCTGATCTAAAAATAAGAGATAACATCTTCGTATCATTTCCGAATGTAAATTTTTGTGCTGAGACAAGAACAAAGCTTGTTAATTATTTCCTTCTTTGAAATAACTTAACCAAAACTCTTTCGAAAGTGCAAAGGAAATCCTGTCACTTTACGACGGTGCTATTACAGCTTTATGAGTTGGCAAAAATAGTTTACTTTTTGTTGCGTCTGCGTTTTGCTTTGTGTATGGAAAGGTTTCTACTGTTATTTCAAAACAATCCGTATTGTTTTCCTTGCGAATTAAACATAATCCGATTTGAAAGAAGTTTCTTTTATTATCCTTTCTGTGAGCTTTTAACCCTACCCTAGCTGCAATATCTGATAAATGCGTATATAAGCTGTAAATGTCAAGTACTATTAACCAATTGCAATTTGAGTTTTTCTTACGAAATTCGGTTGAAATCTACTTTAATGTGTGCTCTTGAGTTTATTTATATTATGATAATTCCAATAAGCAAGTTAAGCAATTCTTGCAATCTTAAGAGAGCAACCCTGTTGCTAATTCGTTTGCTAATATATTTTGATTTGTTGAGTTGTTATTTTGGCTATTGTTAACTGTTTGCGCGCTTTGCCGAGTGATAGGGCTTATTAATGCAGATTTCGACTCAAAATAGTTTTCAAGTTTATTTTCATGTCAGAACATGATGTTTTTGGGATGAGGTTTGTGGCGCCAACAAAAATCCGTAGGCGAAAAATAAAAATTTTATCATCTGCTAGAGCATCTCAAAAAATCAGTTTTTAATAGCGTTGCCATTGCGTTTACAAAAGCTCTGATTTTAAAAATATATATAAGTTAATGACTACAGCAAATAAAAACTACAAAAATGCCAGTTTGAGCACGTGATTATATGAAATGAAATAAATAGGAAATGTGATATTTTTTAAACAATAAATGCGGGACAAAGTTTTTTGAATCGTTTGCAATACTAAAGTGACTTATTCAATGAAACGATTAAAATGAATAAAAATATAATTTAATTTTCATGAACACGTGGTGCTTGGCAGTTCAAAAAGTTATGTTCTGACATGATACATTGCCATATGCATTGCAAACCTCATTTTTATCTTCATATTTTTATTTGGGCTCTTCTATTATAGTTATAAAGAGAAACTAATTGAAATCTATTTTAATCTGCCCCTTCATATCGCCAAAGATGCCAAACTGGATAATTCAAAAATCATGATGGTTAACAGGGTAAGCAATACTGTGAAAACGGATTACTCCGCCTGATTTTCAGGGTTGCCGTATTATCTACAAATTGTTAAGGGCACATTAGATTTCAACCAGAAGGAAAATTATTGCTAATGGAGAGTAACTTAATTCACTTCATCTTCTTTAATTGGATTATATCTCACCCCTTTTAAGGCGGATAGCCCTGAGCAAAAGCCCAATCAGAAATCTTGTTTATACACCAACCTTTAACAACTAAATGTGTCATCCTTTAACATCAATTATTCATCCTCACAAAAATCTATGTCAAATCCTATAACATCAAAATCTTTTTTAGTAACTCAAGTCGTTTTTCTTCTTTTCACAATGCTAGTAATAGATTCTGGTTGAAATCTGCTATAATGTGACCCTTTGAGTTTTTCGCTGATATGATTACCCCCCCCCCCTCGCATACTTCCTCTAGGAACGTTATGTACATTAATGTTTACCAAGTCACCTACCTTAACCAAGTAGATTTTAATCTGTATTCCAGAGTTAATTTGGTGCTGCTTAATTTAATAGTTGCTTTACGTTATATCAGAGCAAAATAACTATTACTTTGAAATGAACGTTCATGAAAGCAAGTAACATAAAAAAATTAAATGGATTCCTAAGAAAAATTTTAATTACTTTTTATTAAATAATTACAATTGTTATTGCTATTGTCTCGTCTTCCGCTTTACAACGGAAGGAGAGGTGCAGTAGTTTCTGAGAGTATGAACCTCTCAGCACCCGAATTCAGAAATCTGGCTTCTAGTTCACACACGTCACAAGCTCTTTTTACGGGTTGGACTTATTTCATGCATTTTATTCAATCATCCACAGATCGTAATTTAGACCTGGAACAGAGAACGATCACCTCTGCCCCAGTACCCTCATTGGTATTACTCACGACATGGAGGATTTTGTGACCACGACAGATTTAATGTCCACCATACAGACAAATGGAGAGTCTTCGGCTGCAGGATTCGAATTTGCAGCTCAAGTGATGTGAATTCAATGACCTTCCAACCATGCCATTCCGTCCTAATAATTACAATTACTATAAATAATTGATCAAAAATTACTCTAGCTTTGAATTTTCAACGCCAATTGAGGCAACGTGAAATGCGTGAATTTCCTACGCCAGTTGGAAATTATAAATTAGAAATTTCTAATTTTCTTTATTCTGAATTATTTAAATTCGAAATAACTTCAAAATGAATTCGAAAAATCGATTAATTAACAATATTTAATTTTAAATACATTAAATATTGAAATAATCGGCTGAAAACTTGTTAAGTCTAACCTCATTGGTATGGGAGAAAACAAACTCAAATTCTTTACTTATTTGGCGGTGGGGAAATAAAGATTTTTCCGAGAAAGTTAGTTTTTAATTAATTAATAAAAAACTAATGAATTAATATTTTTAAAAAACTATATTAACATCAAATGTCATCCCCTTTAAGTTTAAAGAGAATTTACTTGAACTTGATTGGATAAATAAAAAGTGTTTTATTAACGACTGAGAATCTGAACAATATATATATGTATATAGGGAGAGTATGAGCTAATAGTAGGAAGAGAGAAAGAATCCTGATAAAATTATTTTGGAAATATTTTATCCGGTTTCTTACTACTGCGGCGAAAAAACGGGAAGTAAATATTTAAGAGGGACTATATTTGTAATTATTAACCATTTCAGTGCGAAAGAGCTTGATATACGGCCGCCGCACTCAAACGGTTAGTATAAATCATTATCACCTTCAGAAGATAAAAACTTCTGGACATTTTTGAATCGATAAAGAGTATTTGTTGAAAATGTCGATGAAAAAGAATATTGTATTTATTTCAAAATCATTTTCGTTGTTATTATTAAGGGAAATTGAATTACCATTTCAATCATTTGCTCGTCATAATAAACTGTCCAACAATCGTCAAACTGAGGAAAACACGCACACTTCATAGTTTTTTTTATTTTTTCATTTAGTTAAAAATGCCCATAAATTCCTTTTATTGTATTTTTTCAGGAGATCAAGACAAAAGGCAGAGTGGAATCTATGTCAGAGAGCGTGAATGAAACGTTCTACTTTCCATTTGCTGGAGAGCCGAAGCCTATCCGGAGCCTCTGCTCCACCCCTGGAGTCAGTGACATTTGATAATGAAAATGCGCAGGGTGAATCCAACAAAAGAAATACAAGATGAAATGAATATTTGATCGACTCAAGCATTGGTATTTTTTAAATTTATTATTCTACCTAGGAATTTTTATTCAACTTATCACGAAACTAAATCTTATAATTCAAAAGAATTTGGATTAGACTGTATTATATTTAATCCTGTCCAGGAATTTTTGTTCATCTCTAGGCGAATTCAAACCTTATATTTCATGAACTCATTTTGGACTGGACTAGCCTCTTCTGGCCTCCTTGTTAAAGATTTTCCTCTGGAAGTCCCTATTAATGCCCCCGAAAAGCAAAATATTCAACTACCTATCTTTGAATTAATGACAAGATTTTCTGAAGTAAAATTCGAAATGTTCAAAATACTTGTTGAAAGGGAAAAAGCCCCTTTTTTTAAATCCCGAACAAAGCATTAAAAATTTAGACTCTGATTCTTAATTTGGATGGCCTAATCACTTATCTCCTTCTCCCACCGGGCAGGAATCTCGAAATGAGAATGAGATGTTTTCGTCATGGTGGTTGGATATTGTCACCCTGGAGGATACTCTGATAGGTGGGGCTAGGGTTCTCCCAGCGATGACGGGACGTTCTTCCTACGGGAAAGGTTGTATCGAGGCCGGTGATGGTCCTTACGACTCAACCACAGTTTCCACGAGTGTTACTGTTGCTGTGGTCTGGTCATTCAGCTTTATGGGTTATTCCATGTGCCTGCGGGCTGATTGGAGAGTTTGGTATGACTCACCAACTACCTCCTCTCGGCTTCCTATACACAACATATTTAACTATCGAATATTCTTTTAAAGCTCAATCAATAGGGGTGCTTGTGCTGATCACAATAGCTCAATGCTGTTAAAATGTAATAAAAACTAATACTATCTCAAATTATGATGTTCAACTTCTATTATGAACTAAAATAGGATGATCGCTTAAACTAGTCAGATTACCATGAAAATAATCAATCCCCACACAATTTTATTGATTTAAGTTAATGACTTAAAATAATCCAGAATCTGCTTTTAATTTTGCTTCCGGTTCCGGTTATGTTACCATATTGATAAGAGGGAAAGTAGAAGTTGAAACATCAGTTTTTCGTGTGTGTGTGTGTGTGTTTTAGCAATTACGTCTTCTACATCTACAACTACTACAACTTCTACAACTTTACGTCTACAACTTCTAAAATTTAACTTCGTTTTATTTCATCCTGGAAGACATAAATTGGTGTCCACTCACAGGGGCAGAATTTGTACACAGTGGAAGATACGTCAGTCTACATCGCGATGCTAGAGCAAAAGAGAACAGTGATTTAAATATGAGATTTTGTTAAGGATTTATTGCCACGTGTGAACTTAGGAAAGGGAATCTAAGGTATCTTTGAAAGGATTTTGTAAGCATTAGGGATTTTTATCCCTTTACTCAGCGCTTGAGAACATGCTAAGATCAGCATTTTTATAAAGCGGGTGTAGAATTAATTAAATAAGAAATGGGAAATAGATCAGGAAATAAGATAACATTTTAGAATTAAAAAAATTAACATTTAAATTGAATTATAGCTAACTTTTTTAATCAGTAGGGGAGAGTTGGGAGGGGAAAAAATGTTACATTTTTGTCTAAATATAACTTTAAAATCTATTTATAGTTTCTCCAATAGGTATAGCAGCTGTAGATCCTAGCTTGTACACGAGTTTTGTGTTTAAAGCAGAAAACTTTATTTTTATGCTGCGGAAGTGAATAAAAATCCTTTTTTTTTTCTTCAACAATTTTTCTCCTGTCCTATTATTTATAAAATAAATAAAAAATATTTTAAATGTATAGCAAAGTTAAATATATATTGTTTGTAAACTAACAGACAAATTCAACTTATGAGATATGCATTTTAAAAGAAAATTCTGCAGTTGGAAGAATGGTTCAATATCAATTAAGGAGAAAGAGGACATATTACATTTAAATACACTATCTAAATAACTAAATGTATTAGTATTTCAAGTTTTTAATTTTTCCTAATGTTATTTATTAAAATTGGTTATTGGGATGTACAAATACAATAGCAAATTAATGATTTTAAATTTATTAAAATGCATAAGTTAATATATATTATAATAGATAAGATGAAGTCTAGATAAGATGAAGTTTAAATAATAACAATAGACAACATTTGAGTTAAATTTGAAAGCAATGTAACGTGCATGTCTTCACATGATGCGTTTTAGTGCAGTATATAAAAGTAACATTCAATTTTTACTCTTTTACTTTTTACTACGATGGCATCACTTGAATAAATGAATAATAAATTAAGTTGTATACCAAATGTTACTTTTTTTTTCATAAAAAGTATGAAATATTTTTTTTATTTAAAAAGTTGTGAAAGAATAGCTGGGAAAATTTTTATACCAATTTTCAAAATAATATTAACATAATAATTTCATTTAATATTTCGTTTTATTTTCTCTACTGTTTTGATTTGTTATTACTATATCTGATTCAATAAAAATATTGTGGCTCTCCGAAAATTTCACACCTCTTTTCGGAAATTTTTCGGATTGTAAATATTTTTATGTTTTATTCGCTGAATTTTTTTTTCTTCCTCTTTTTGAAAGTTTTATTGGTTCTAAAGAACTATAAAAATATATATATATAATAGAGTTGGGCGCAAATGCGCTATATCGTAAAATTGTTCATTGGAAACAGAGAAAAGTAAACGGGAATAAATCGATGCGAAGCTCCCTTTTCGAAAATCAAAAACCCCTCTCGCATGCAGCCAATGGAGTAAACGGAATTCGCCCGTTCTAAAAGGAAATGCAACGATTACTTCCTCTGTGTTTGAGGAGCATTCTAGAGCCATCATCATCATCAGCGTCGACGTCACAACCGCCACGTGGAGATATTTTCCCGCCGAAATGAACCACGGGAGATGCGGGAACTTGGCGGACATTTCATTTGGCGCGATGGACCTTGCGACTTCCTGATTCGAAAGATAGTAGCGTCGCTGCGAGTAAGAAGCGAAAAAGGAATGGAAAGGATTCCTATATTCAT
The DNA here is from genome assembly GCA_026289955.1 of Argiope argentata. Lineage (NCBI taxonomy): Eukaryota > Metazoa > Arthropoda > Arachnida > Araneae > Araneidae > Argiope > Argiope argentata. Next base: position 713,051 of record JAOUZG010041286.1, on the reverse strand, counting down.
TTGTAATTAATTTTATTAACTGAAACATAACGCGAAAATTCGGAATTTTTTTCAGCAAATTTCTTTGATCTTCTAGGTTACTGTAAGCTCTACATTATAAGTCCCTAGATTAAGTTTGATTAGGCAACATAATTTTATCTGCTGTGAAAATTTTCTTCTTCTTTTTTTGCTTGCGAATTGTATGGCAGATTTTTTTTTTTTTTTTGCCGAAGAAAATTTGTACAGCCTTTTTTATTTTGATTCTGAAACGAAGAACTAATAACTTTCATAAGCTTTCTGAAATTAAGAGGGGGGGATATGAGATTGTTCTTTTTATATGACGGTAAAATATTTATGTAATCAAATTTACCTGTTTTCAAATATTTTCCCAAATAGTAGAATTCATTTGATTTGCAACATATAAAGCCGGATTACCAAATAGACAAAATGGATCATTATTGTTACGTTATTTTTGAAGTATTTAATATTGCTTTAAGAAGGCAATACACTTTCATTTATGGAGATTAAAATAAATATAAAAGCATGACTTTTATTATTTTTTTCGTTCTTATTCCTTGGTTATTGTAACCCTTTTCTCTCTCTCTCTCTCAGTCAATTTATTATAACGTTTTGATCATGTTGAAAACTTTTATACCTATTTTGTTCAAAATTACTTTTCCGTTATTTTTTTTTACTTGAAAAGATAAAATTAATTCTCATAAATTTGATTTACAATCAAATTCTATTTATTATATAACTTATAATATATTACTAAACAACATTATTGTTTAATAATTTTACATATTATTATAAATTATTTATTATTTAAAAGCTGCTAGATTTAAATATTTAGTTTTAAATATTAATGAGAGTTAAGGTTCATCTTGGAACTTGCATTATCTTAGAGGCCTTGCAGAGTTTACTCCAATGAGAACTGAAGTAATTGTGCTTTTATTTGTGAGAGTAGTGCATATTTCTCCTTTCAAGATTTCCCTCCGTAAGGTTGGTTATATAGGCATGACAAAATTGAATTAAAAATTCAACTTATTCACTGTATAAAAAAAACAATTATAAATTATAAAATTTGACCGTAAAATTATTCATCGTTTTAAAACACTTTCCACCTACAAAAGGGAGATAGCTGGGGGGGGGGGGATCCACGATTGTCTTTGATAGTAGAGGCACCATGTTCTGGACTATGAAGTTCTGTTTTCTAAATCAAAAGGAATAACTGCCATGCATCACGTCATCCATGTTCTTGCTGTTGCGCATGCGCATTAGCTAAGTATGTTCGCTTTTACTACGTAGTTTATGAAGAGAAGATGCAGACGGCAACACAATATCACAATTGTTAGAATTGTCAAAAAGATTTTTTCACAATTTCCCCATCCTGAAAAATAAAAATATTCATAAAAAAGCAAAATAATAATAATATTAGTAAGTTAAAAAATAAAAAGGGAGCCTTAAAAGGATTGTACTTTTAATAAACATTAAAGTAACTCCTCTAATGTAGTTTGTTAACGTATTTACTTTAATCTTATGTTTCATTAATATTTGTTGCATTGAGCTATTGCCAGAATTTTTATAAACGGCAGTGAAACTGTTGGGGGTATGAGTTTTTCATGAGCGTAACATAAGAAAGCAATAAAACAAAGGATAATTAATAAAAGTAAAAAGCAATAAAAAACATTGCATTATAAAATTCTTAAATAAATATGAAAATGGAATTCAGACGTTTGCATTTATTTTAACAGGACGTTTTAAGATCTTTTATTTATATACTGTAGTTCAATAAATTTTTAATAGAATTGTTTTCATTGAAAATAACCGATAACGTTTATTTTATTGTTTATTTTTTAATTATATTTAATTCTCTGCCAGTAATTTCTTCATTACATTTTTAATGAATTTAAACTTTTTAAAAATATAATTAATTTTAATGCCTATTAAGTAAACTATTTCAACTGTTTTTGAAAAGTTAAAAATTAAACCGGAAGGCATTAAAGCGATATGTTTTAACACCCTTAACGCTACATTGCAAAAATCGCTTTCATCCCTTCTTATCAAGAAAAATTATGCAAGTGTTTTCGATTCACTCAACAGTAAGCCATAATCCATTCCATCTTCATTACCCATTAAAGTGATAAGGTCAAACAGCAAAAAGGAAAAACCGTCGAGATAAAAAAAAAAGAAAAAAAAGAATAGAAGTGTCAGAGAACTCGGAAATCATCACATTTTGTGTCTTCTTTTTCCTGACCGATCCTTTTGCTTATCAGAAGTAGGGAGGGGGAGGCGAGAAGGAAGGAGGGAGATATCCCCCTGTCTTGTCGTAGCATGCTTATATAAACTGCGTTTATTTTAAGACCATTCATATCTATGACTTTCGTAACGGCTGGGTTATATTTGTTGTTGCTTTTTACGCAACGACTCAGATCGGGGGGAAATGCAGGAACTGTATATACTTGCATAATAAATTCGTACATTTAGTTCTAGAATGCATTATCACGAAGAAAATTAAGGTCAAATCTAAATTAGCTTGTATTTTAATATTTTTTATCAATAAAAAGAAAATAGACCAGCTCTGACAAATAGTAAATATGAAGAATAGCATTTTAAAATAAGTCTTTATACACTGGGTGTTACCTGCCAATTGCATTACACAATATATAAAAATCGTTCTAAATTTTTACATAACAGACTGTTGTATAACTACAGCTACAAAATTTGGCTCATAATTATTATTTTGGTACTTAATGTTTCCTCTAAGAATTTTTTTTTTTGAATTATATTGTTTAATTGTTTTCTCTAAGAATTTTTTAGAAATTATATTGTTTGATTAAAAATCAGTAACTGCCAATAAAATTTTTTGGATTTATTAACTTTTGGATATAACAGCATGCAAATCCGTTTTTGCTTAACTTATAAATTAAAAAAAATTCAGCGCAGTCAATGTTCAGTTTTAGTTAATTTAAAATATATTTTAAAAATTCTACAATGTTTCTGAGAATCAAATTTCCATTTATGCTTTTTTTTAAAAAATTTTTTATTTAAAATTTATTGAAAGCTATTCTATGATTTTTGGAAACTGGATAAGTTGAATCTTTATTTCCTAACTATTTAATCATATTACAAAAAGGTTTCCTTCTACAACTTAAGAAATTTTTAATTTTTAATTAATTAAAATTTTTAATCAAATTCGTAAAAATCATTTGTTAGTGAGTAAGTTAATTTAAACTTATGTACTATTAAGTAACAGCTATTACTTATACTTAATAAATTAAAAAGTTAAAGTAAATAAGTAAAAACAACTTAAATAGGTTATTACTTACTAACCGAGTAAGTAATAGCCTGTCAAATTAGGTCCAGCTGTATGTCTTGCTGAGCGTTTCGGCTGATTTTTGAGGCATGTAATTTACAGAAAATATTCTAGTCTAAAAATATTGCCTTTAAAAAAAAAGCTAGTTTTGACTGCTTACGTTTTGAAATTCATTGTCTAATTTCAATTTTGCCAAAATTTTGACGCCTTAGTTGGACCATTCTTTTTTCTAAACAACGTCTTTTGCATTTATATATTTTGAAAATCGGTTCAAATACGAGCGTTTGTCTAAGAAGCGTTATTCCCGAGTCTCAAATATACTTATTGGAAAGAAACAAATGTTTTAGATGCGCCTGTCGCCAATTCGGCGATCTGTCTGTGTATCTGGTAACCTTGCGTGGCTTTGAGAGTGTTCACTGCACTATTATTGCTTTGGAGTGAAATAACGCTGTGTGCGCATGTTCAGTCCTGTTTACCTTTGACTGTGCCGCTGCGGCATCGGACATTCAATTTCTGTCGTGGGAACGCTTCATCAGGGTGGCGGGAAATGATGCATTTGTGAAATTTTTGTTTGAGTTTGAACTGCTCGTAACTGCATTTACTTAGGGTAGGAAATAATATTAGCGATTAAATTCTGTTGAAGGGCGTTTTTTTCTCTCTTTGAGTTATAAACTTTGGTAGAGTAAATCATTTCTGATGCAATGGCGTAGCGACTAGGGCCTAAGTGAAGTAAATTTCCCGAGGGCCTTGTCTTAAGAGAAGCCATGAAGACGAAACGTCAGGGCAATTATGCTAATTTTTGAATTCATATGTAATGAGAAGGTAGAAAATAATATCTTATTCCGCCTTTTCAGCATAAATTACCCAATATCATTGATGTGCTAACTTCACGACATTGTAGAAGTCTCGAAGAAGTTTTCTCGCCAAATTTCTTACCAAATGTTGAGGATTTTCAGAAAAGCAATGAATTCAACAATTGCTCAACTTTTTAATTTCAAATTCCCGTTGATTAGAGCTTTTGATATTGTATAATAAAGAAAACAGGAGATGCATTTTGCATGTCTTTTCTAATAATGGTATTCAAAATTCTACACAGAATATAATTTTAATAAGCGGTATCGCATGTCAAATTTCATTTATCTTCTGCATTTTCGTGCATACGAGAGTATAGTCTAACAGAACGATCAATCCTTTTATTTGGTACAGAATTTGATATAGGTCTGCAATTTAAAGGCTGACATTTTGTTTCAAAATCGGTCTATCTAGTTCTATGGGTTTTATAGTTATCGGGTTCATTTGCAGTTGGACAGACACATTTATTATAACGAGCTTTATTTAAAACTTAAACGAAATTTACGAATTTGCTTAGTACATATACAAATTTCATTTGTTTAGTTCAAATGTTTTTGAATAATCATGATCACAGACAGACAGATACAATTCTAAAATGTACTCGAACAGTCAGACAGAGATACTTCTGAATGGATTATGCAGAAATTTTGAGGAAATTTGAAAATTTGGTCTTAAGGCCATGAACCAACTTTCATCCTTCGAGATGAAAGCTTTTTGGAGTCACAGATAGACTGGCAGACGGATGGAGAGACGAATAGACATTTTCTTAATATATGTTTTTTGGACTCAATAGGATATAAAACGTGGAGAATTGTCAGTATCGAAATCGTTTTTATTTCTTTCCCGTCGATTGCAATATATTCTCTTTTTATACTTCTTTTGCGAAGAAGTAAAAATATATTAAAAACAGTTTTAAGAGCAACATGGTAAGAAAAATTAATAAATAAAATGTTGTTAATTTTTTCGAAAGACTCAAATGCTAAGTTTGAGTGTGTAAAGTCAAAACACTGCTTGTCTGTTTTTATTTTAAGAGGATAAAAAAGGACATTATTTGTAAATGCTTTTAAAAATGTTTAAAAAAATTACATTTTGAGCTAAATTTTTAAATAATTTTTTTTAAGAACCCTCTTTTAACATAAAATTTTCATATAATATTTTCAAGCCCTGGTAGTTTCTTTTCAAGCTTGAACATAACATTATTGTTTTCAGCCTCTTATCATGCTTTCCTTTGCAAGATAAAATAAGCGCACCTTCTTCTTATCTTAGCGATGCAACCTCCCCTCCAAACCGTCGTCTTAGAATCATCTCTGATTGTTTTAACTCTGTCGCGTGCCAATCAGTCGAATGTAATAATTTATTGCATTTATAAATTTTGGTTGCACATAATCAAAAAAATTTCAGCTTTCCTCATTATTTACCTATATTTAAAAGTATTGCATTATAATTGTGAATAAGTTTTATCTTCAGATTTAGAGAATTTCCGAGCTTCATATTGTCACAGTTAAAAAAAAGCATTTTTGAATTTGTTTGCGAATAAGTTACGAAATTAAATAATTAGATGGACAGAATATTTACGTTTTTAATAGCATCATGATGTTATAGGATTGTCTCCATTAGAAAATTTCATGTACACAATGAGTGCCCAAGTTAAGACAATTAAAGTAACACATCTTTAATGTCGAACAGTTTCAGGGGATCATGGGTATGAATTCGTATTTACACGATTTAACTGAAAAATAACCATTTCTTCGGCGAATCATCTGGTCGTCAAAGGCGACTACTAGATAAATAAAAGCAAATACATTTTCAGGAATGTAATAGAATATAAAATGAAACAAAACAATATTTTAACTAAAACGCGTTGAAATGTTAACCTAAACTGAACAGTTTATCTAGAAGTCTCCTGATTTTTTCTCTTATGATCTCTAAACATAGTATACTCCTGAGTATACGGGTCATTACTATCTGGCCTATTTTTCTTTTATCATAATTAAATCAGAAAGGTAAGGTGTTGCAGAAGCAGTCATTTACTAAGGGTTTTTTGAAAAACGAAAAACTAAGTTTTGTTTCCTATTTTAGAGTTACTTTTTCATACCTGTGTTGTCATTTTTCAATGAAAAATAAAATGAATTTGAGTCAATATTTTTAAGAATCAGGTCGATGATTTACGTTAATGTTTTGTTTGTTTCCTGTTAGGATTTTAGTTAAGAATTACAAAATCTATGTCAAAATGTGAACAGTTTAAATTGTAACTTAATTTTTCTCTAAAAAATTACATAGCCTTCTATTTCTTCTCTACAGTATAGAACCTTCTATTTTAACTGGACGCGTTACCTGTAACTGCTTCTATGATTTACTGATCCATGTTCGTATTACACATGGCTTGAGTTAAATGGAGGGATTAGTACTTAATAAGAAGTATGTATTATAACATTAATTTTTGCTATAAAAAGTTTGCCTTCCGGTACTGGTGGGCAACGAAATAAGTTCATAGAGCTCTGGCCTATCCGGCTTTTTTGTTATCCGGCCTGCCCTTCCGGCATTAGACCGGATACTGGGGACTGTACTGTACATAAATCCGCTACAGTGTTTTCATATATCAGTCTGTTTATGTGCACGTGAAAGTAAAAAAATAAATGCAATAGTATAAGGATAGTAAATCGTAGAAATTAAATTAAATTAGATGTCTAATTGCACTATCAGAAATGTAAAATCATACCGAATTTCGTACTTTATCAGTTCGTTGACACTTTGCAACTGGATAACTCAGACAAACGCAGCTTTTAGACCAATGAAATTTGAGATGTTATCATTTAATTACAGTTGTAGGCCTGTATCAAATTTCGAACTCGTCTATCAAGCGATTGAAAGGTAAGCATGCACACTCGGTTTTCATCATTATCTTATGAAGCTCAAAACGCGGGGTATTTTGTTACACGTCCGGAAATCGACAAAGAGAAGGCCTGACGTAATATGCCGTAACTTTACAGACCTGCTCTCTACCACAACCCGCGTGATGCATTCGAAAGATGCAGACTCTAAATCTGAAAGGACGATGCTTGATAATGTTGCGAAAACGTACGAGAAGCCCGATTTTTATCATGTCAGAACTTGATGTTATTTTTGGATTAAAGTTTTTGGCGTCAACAAAAATCCATAGGCGAAAAAGAACAATTTTACTATCTCCACGAGCATCTCAAAAAATCAGCTTTTAATAACCTCCATTAAAAGCCAAGTTGCCATTGCATTTACAAAAGCTCTGATTTTTTTTTAAAGTTACAGTATTCCCCCCCCTTAGAAAAATGTAATTTTGAGCACGTGATTATATGAAATGAAATAAATACAAAATGTGATATATCTTTAAACAATAAATGCGATTTAAAGTTTTTTTGGATCGTTTGCAATACTAAAGCGACTCATTCAATGAAACAATGAAAATGAATAAAAATATAATTTAACTCACTCGAGCACGTGGTGCTTGGCCTTTCAAGAAATGACGTTCTGACATGATACATTGAAATATGTATAGCAGATTTCATTTTAATCTTTGTTTTTTCTTTGTGTGTGTGAATGCGTGTGTGTGAGAGAGATACTTTGGAGGTCAAGAGACATAAAAAAGACGGACCGCTTAAAATGGTGCGAAAGTTTTCCTTAAAAAGTTGAATCCTAATATAGAGGATATAATTTTCTGAGGATGATGCATTTAATATTCTAAAATCTTTACTCTTTTGTTAATCGCCTGTGTCAACCAGACGGCTTTCCGGAAATATTAGTTATATTTAATTTCAGATAAATTGTTTAGATATACTTTTGTGTCTGTGATTCCGTCATATTATCTTATATTAAAGCTGCATTGTTTTAATTGACTTGGTTCTTTTAATTGTGCACACGTGAATACTCGTATTCACGTGAACACACTGATTCTTAAACATCGCAGTGCTTTTGAAAACAGAATTTCCCGGTACATCTATCTTCTGACTTTCACGGTATTGTAACATCATTTATTTATTCGTCTTGTAAACTACATGTAGATTAAACAGAGGCCTTCTTTTTTGGTACCCAACAAGGGAAAAAAATCACATGATTAAATAAATAAGGAAACTTTGAAATTAATTTTAATTTCAAGACAAAAATGTAATTTATTATTGAACAATATTTTTAAAACGTTGCTGAAATTATGGAAAAATGTGCACGTAAAAGAAATTGGTATCTTTTAAAAAACAATTTTTTAAAAAAAAATTTGAGACGTTGTAACATTTTTATTTTGGTGCAATATTATTTAGTGTAGTTATCGCAGAAAAACACAAATGTTCAGCTTAATTTTCAATCAATTCAAGTTTTAAAAAATTCTCTGAGGTGCAAATTTCCACCCTCCAAAACATACACTGGATATCAATGGTTGAAGTAGGTTTAACGGTCTAATCTGTAGAGCACCAAAACATATATTCACATTCATCTTTATTAATTAGTAGAGACTACAGCTAACTGAGAGACCTCATTTAGCACAAATTTATTAAGTAAATATTTATATTCTTTGGATGTTGGCTTAGTAAGAACATTTTATGGTCTCGAATGCCATCCAATGCTAAGTTTTCTTCCGAATTTTTTATTCTCTCTTCTATTTATATTAGGATAATTATAGCTGGAAATCTACTATAACGCTTCCCTTAAATGCATACCGCGGCCTTGGCGACTAATTAGGCAGGCCTTTGACTGCAAAAACGTAAGTTATCGAAACCACTGAAATTTCGATGATATTTCGGTTAGTAGCGAAGGTACGATATCCTTCTAGATGTTTCTTTGCCTATTGAAGGAGAGTTTAAACCCCGAGAAATGGAGTTCAATTAATAGCCGAGAAAATGTTTCTTTGGAATGTTGATCTCCATCAAGTTCTATCTGAACGCTTTGTGTTGCTGCGATTATTTGCTAGCTGCTCATTTCTTCAACAAGGTCAATTCAAATTATTCGCGGAATTAGAAGGTGTAATAATTGCTCACTTTTTTGCATACCACTCCTTTGCGAAGTACATTAGTCGAAGAGTGCTAGTCTTAGAATCCAGAATACTTGTAAAAAAGGCTTCATCAATGAGATATGACAGTGTTGTTTTTTAATCACTGTCATTTATATTATACAATAATCATGGAATAAATTCCCTTATTTTGAGACCTTTACAATTAAAACTAATGAATGAATAAAAACAAATTTTTGTATACAGATTGTGGAAAATATTAAGAAAAGAATTCTGTGGGTACTAATTAAGATAAATTAAAAAAAAAGTAATTTAATAAGTAATAACGAAAGTAATAAAGTAAGTTAAAAATAAACAACTTAATAACTAAAGTAATTAAGTAAGTTAAAAATAAATAACTTAATAACTAAAGTAATAAAGTAACTTAATAAGTAGCAACTAAAGTAACTTAATAAGTGATAACTAAAGTAAAAAAAGTAACTTAAAAATAAGTAACTTAACAAGTATTAACTAAGGTAATAAAGTAACTTAAAAATAAATAACTTAATAAGTAATAACTGAAATACTAAAGTAACTTAATAAGTAATAATTAAAGTAATAATAGTAATAAAGTAATAAACAATAAAATAACTTAAAAATAAAGTAACTTAATAAGTAATAAGTCACCGATCTTGGGAACAAAGACGGTCATTTCACTAATAACATTGCATTTGGTGCCCTTTATTGTTTATTTCTTTGTGTTTGTCATTAGTTTTTCTATGGGCGCTTTTTTATTGCTCAAAAACAAATGAAGTATTTTCTGGGCTTTCATGTAACTATTAATCAAATTTTAGATTCTGGCAGCTCCAAGATATATCTCGTCGTCAGCAATGATTTTATAATTATTTTGCGGTATTCATTTCCCTATTTATATTTAATTCCTCTAGTTTAATTTTATCTGAAAGTATCTCCAAACAAAGAAGGTTTTTTTTATATCTATCTTTTATTTGATTGTTTCAAATATTTTATTATACCATGCAAAATAATACGTCCTTAAGTTACGTCACTTGAAGACAAACAGATTAACTTTTAAAATGCTCTTTTATTGTGATACTGTTTGGTAGATTAAATCTGTTATGACAATAACCATCGACATTTTAGAAATATAAAATTTTGTAATTACTCAACTGGATTTACAAAACCCATTTCCCACCGCTATGATAGGTGGAAGATTGGCACGAATAACCTTTCAGAACATTACTGCTGGAACAAGTGGTCTTTTATGATAAAAATGAAAATTCAAGCGATGGCCACCACCTGATCGGAGGTGTACAAATCAATGCGCGTGGTTGCTGAAAATTGGTATACACCTAATTTTTGAGAAGGTTTGCTTTTCAATTATTTCTGCTTCTTATAGCATCTGTTTATAATACTCAGCAACATTGGATTTTTTTTTTCAATAGCAAGGAAATTTTACTTGCTTCAGAGTACTCTGGTTGACTTACTCTTTGCAAAAAGGGTAATAAAAATGATACATCTTTAATATTTCAATGGTGTCTGCAACTTCTAGGTCTGTAATTTTTGTTTTGCTTATTGTATTCATTTCATTATTTTATTTGGAAGAGGGAGGGGAGGGGAGTTCGGCGGTTTGATTTCAGTTAAATCTTTAAATATAACTTTATATCTATTCGGTTAAAGTGTAAGATCTTACCACGCTGCTTTAGTTCTATTACATGTGTTCTATTTATTGTATACAAGGATATTTTTAATAGAGATCGATTCCAAGATGGCATAGAGTTATTAAAAACTGAAATGTTTGGTTAATCTGAAACATCTATATTCTAACTCGCAAAATTGTAACCTCTTTTTTTATTTACCTTGTGAGCTATAGATATATTAGGCAGAGTCCTTCTTTAGGTTTCAACAATGGGAAAAAATTGTGCGATTAAATATTCGTTGAAACAATGGAAACAGTTTGAATTTGAGAGGAAAATAGTGTGAACTGCTGTTGAAACACACGCCCGCACGCCCACACACGCCCCCCACATAAATTGCCAAAATTCAGGAAAAACTTGCATTACTATTAAATGAGTATTATTAAAAATCAGCAACTTTGAAACGGTGTAAACTCGTGTTTGTGCATATTTTTGGAAAATATCCCGGAAAGTACCCAACTTTTGTTTAATTAATTAATCTAATTAAAATTAAATTTTAAAAAATCTCTTGTGCACCCTTCAATGTAGGTGCCAAATTTGGTACTTGCAGATCAAGCCGTTTGGCTGGTTGAGCACTAATACGCGTACATAAACACATGCTCATCTAAATTATTAGTAGCGTTCTATATTTTTTATTTATTCAGCAGAAATTTTACAAGCCAATTTTAGCATTTAGAGTAAAGGAAAAACATGCTTTACATAAAAAAGAAGAAAAGCTTTAGGTTAAAAAGGAAAAAAATATCTTTTAAGTTTTAAAGCTTGGTCCTTACTGTCCCCTTATTTTATTAAAAATTAGAACAGCCTGTAAATTCCTATAATTTTTCTTTTCTTCTTTTTTAAATAGGAATAGAATTCGAACAAAAAGATTGGACATTTTTTTATAGACAGTTTGATTCTTCTTGTTGTTGTCAATGACAATGGCTCCCCTTTTCTGTGCCGCGAAGGTGTGTTTTCTGTATTGCCACGTGGACAAATTGTTAATCTTGGTTAGTTTAATAAGGAACTATGAAGGGAGTCCCAAAACAATATCAACGTAGTGGAATAGAGTTTTTAAAGCTTATGACATAATTCAGGATCCTCTAATGAAAAATATGCAAAAGGCATAAACGGAAATCATGGAAGAAGCACATCTCTACGAATTAATGTACCAATTTATTTAGTCAGAAGCATTTGTAATATTCCCACCCAGTTTTTTGAAGAAGAATCAGAATACATCTTACAATATGCATTATTCTTTCTTTGGTTAAGTTTATTTATATTATCGTCCCGTTTTAAATCAACGCATGGACTATTTTGCAATTGGCTTTTTAATATTACACCTTAAGAATACCTGACACGGCAGGCCTTCTCCTCAAACTTCGCTGCAAAAGAATATTTGGTCCCGATGGATTTGACATGCAACACACTGATTCACACGATGGTTTTCAAATGGAATCGAGTGTCAAATTGTTGCCCAGTTTTGATAAGTCATACCAGACTCTCTGACCAGCCACGAAGGCACACGGATATAAACCACTAAGGCCGAACGAGCGACGGGAACTGTGGTAGAGTCCTAAGGGCCATCACCAGCCACGGTGCAACCCTTCACATAGGAAATACGTCTAATCATCGATGGGAGGAGCCACCTCCACCTATTAGTGTACCCACCAGGTTAACGAGATCTACCCTCATCCTCAAATGCGAAGTGCCCCCCTGGGGTTTCCTGTTGGGACAAATATTTGTTATTGTTTCGACATCGCTGTCTCGATTATTCTCATCAGGACAATACTAGGACAACTGCAGAAAGAAAATATTGCTCATAACAGTTGGATTCATTGATGAATGCACCTTTGTAGTTCCTTTGTTTTTTGTATCCTGGATCTTTTGCTTCAGTTGCTTTCCATGTTCTTGCTGTACTTTATACGCTTCCTTTTGAGCTAACGTACCATTTAAAACGTTTTTTAACGCATGTGTTAAAATGGTATCTATATGTGTACACGATTTATAATATGGGAAAGCACAGTTTTTGAATTAGTTATAATTTTGAACAGCACAGTTTTTGAATTCATAAAAATCGTACAAAATAAGGAAAAATGCATTTAAATTTCTAACAGAATTTTTTTTTAAAAATGGGTGAGGCAAGATAACGGGATCTTCTAGCTTTGATTTTGAAAATTTCCTTTATTTCTTTGGCAGGGTTAATAAGAGTATGATAAAAATAAATATGGATTGTGGAAAGTGTATTATCTTTGGTTGTCATGATTACACAAATATCTACCGTTCTAATGTTGAAGATATTTCGTTGAAGCCTTTAAAAATTGCAGCACTTCAGACTAGATATATGAACCTTTTTAACGAACGGCACAATGGCGACTGATCTCACTGTTTGATTAATGTATAGCATCATGTAGTATTAAAAATAAACATATGAAGTATAATATTCGTTCTGATTAAATATATGACGAAATTTGAGTTATAAATATAAATTGTCTCTTTTTTTGTCTTTCGCCTGTCGTTAATTTGTCTCGGTTTCCTTTATTGTAAAAACTGTTATTAGACAGATAAATTAATATTCGTTTGTTAAATTGTTGATATAATTCATTTGATTGATATAAAAATCGGTACCCACGGAAAGCAAAGGCTGGTGCAATCAAGCCAAACGAAAACTAGATAAATTAGAACACATGGTGCTGTGCTTTGGATTAGATGCTTGAAATCGTCTAATAGCACTCATTTGCTATTGAAATACAAAATAATCTTTTTTTAATTGAGGAATCGGTTTACGCATTTTTTAAAAATTTGTTAGCTTGATTTTAAAAAAATAGACGAATTAATATAGTAATGATTAGTAAAATAAATAATGTTTTATATGATATATTATTATACTAAACTATGATATTTTAAACTAGAAATTCCAATTTCTTTGTTTTTTTATAATTAAATACTTCAGTAATAAATCAGTAGCTTGAAAACTTCATCCGAATCGAAAACTGAGAAAGAATTTGTTGTTAAAAGTATCGAAAGAGCAACTTTTATGGACAATGTTATTAATTCTTTAAATTGCTCTTTAAACAGAGTAGCTTATTATTTTTATTTTGAGAGTTGAATAAACAGTTTCAGATTTTTAATCTATCTAAACATTTTTCAAATTTACGCTTTAATTTTTTCCCATCATCTTAGATTCACATTTTATAGCTGGAAATATTTTAAGTTACTAATCCATAAATTTATTTTTCTGGAAAAATACGACATTGAAAATAAACTGGATTTTCATGGAAAGCAATAATTTTATTCGTAAAAGGTCATTAAAGTAGCTTTTTTATTACTGTGCTGTAAATGCTGAAAGGATTCTTTCTTCCCTTATTACCATATGCTAATGCAGTTTTACTTTATAAAAGGAACGGGCTTTTTCGTAGGTCGTGTGTTGCACTTTTAAGACGTTGACGCTCAAGTAAACTTTTCCATGTAGGTGTAAAAAGATTTAAAAAAGAAAAGAAAAAAAAATGACGAAGATGGTGATAGATTTAAACTAATTATATTTGTTAAATTTATTTTTGCTTTTATTGAAATTTTTAAAAAAGTATATTAGTTGTTAGAATTTGCAAGGATAAGCTTATTATCATGTCAGAACATGCTACTGTTTTGGAGATAAGGTTTTCTGGCGTCAGTAAAAATCCGTAGGCGAAAACTAAAAATTTTATTATCTACTCGAGCATCTTAACAACAACAACAAAAAAAAAAAAAACACCAGCTTTTAATAGCGTGTTGCCATCGCATTTAAAAAGCTCTCATTAAAAAAATAAGTTAATGACTACAGCAAATAAAATCCAGAAAAATGTAATTTTGAGCACGTGATTATATGAAATGAAATAATTAAGAAATGCCATATTTTTTTAAACAATAAATGCGCGACAAAGTTTTTTTTATCGTTTGCAATACTAAAGTGACTCATTTAATGAAACCATTGAAATGAATAAAAATATAATTTAACTTGCACGAGCACATGGTACTTGGCCATTCAAGAAATTATGTTCTGACAGGATACATTGAAATATGCATGGCAGATTTCATTTTAATCTTTTTTTCAATATTATTTTTTGAAATTTTTTCATATTAATTCAATCGTATGGCAAATGAAAAACTCCTCTTTAATTAAAAAAAAAAGAGAGACGATAGAAATTATTTGAAGAAAATGCAAATTGAAAACAGGAGGCATAAAAAAGCATTAAGTAAATTTTTTAATTATCACTTGGTTATTTTATGATGACCATATACCAGAATGTAATTTAAGTTTAGTTTTGAAGAGTTGTTACACATGTCCTCTGATGAGTATGTGTGACATTTTTAATTATTTGTAAATGTATGTTATCTTGTATATTTCGCTGTTGTAAATTTCATAAACTTGACCAAATTTTTTTTTCTTCTTAAATTTTATTTTATCAATAAATTTATAGAATAACTGATATATTTTGAATGATAGGCATTTGATAAATATTTTATTTTTCTTGGATTTATTTTAATAAAATATAGGATATTTATGCTTGTAATATTTATCAATACATCTACAAAAGGAGTATTTTAAGTTTGTAACATTTATTTATGGAATTGTAAATTGAAGTTTGTATATTTGTCACAAATATTTAATTAGAAGACAATTTCGAAACAGCAACATATAACATAACGGATATAAATTCGATAAATAAATAAAAATCAATTCTTTAAGAACATAAATCCTGGACGAATACTTTTTCTCAACAGTCTTTTGTAAAAAAAAATTATATAAGAACAAACGATTTTCATTTTTTTTATATAAATACGTCTTTTGCATCTGCCCAAAATTACGTAAGTCTCTATCAGACTCGAATTTATGATTATTACGAAATTGGTGAGTTATATTTAAACCCAAATTTTCATTTTTTAAACTTTCAGTTCAGTAGTCGCAGTGCACTCTGATGTATGTTAAGTGAAAGTTTTCTGACAGTTATAACCCCAGTTTAGTTGTTATCAATATGGGATCCGCTATTTTTTAAATATATATGTACATATTCAATGCTTATCGAGAAGTCATAAATAATTTATTTATGGTTGATATACAAGTGACAAAATCAAAGAAGCTTTGTTTTAAGATATGCTGTGTGGTAAAAATTTATTTTTCTCAATATTTTGGGAAAATATTACCTTTTACTACAAGATTATTTCTTAAAGCATAAATACCATCGACCTCATATAAGAATCAAACGAAGTATAAAATTTTACACGAAGTTTTATCCGAATCGACCAATGCAGTTCTTAATACCAGAATGGCGGTTTATTTTTTTCTAGATACTTTCTGATAAATTGTTCTATTATTTTTTACAGCACGTTAACATTATCGTTATAAATGTAGTATTTAAATAAGTTTCTTAAAAAAAACTTTTATAATTATTTAGGAATTCGTAAAATAATGTATTTTATTCTTTTCGAATACAAATTTTTAATGCTAGAAACGCGGATTAATTGAACTAAACTGTTAAAGGAAAATATTGCATCGGATAATTCTGTGGAATTATTCTTTCCATATTCCAATTGCATGAATTTTTCACTTATATCAGCTGATGTGTTTTCATTTTTAAAAAGAGTTTGCTGCAGGAGAGTTGACATCCATCTTTACATGACAGGGTGTGAAAGTGGAGGGTATACAAGTTGACTGAAGGGCGTGGGGGGTGACCCTCATCAGGATGGATGGGAACGGATGACACCTGGCAGTGTCTTGCCTGAGGGTGCTTAAAATGCGTGAGTGATGTAGTGCATGCTGAGTAACGCATTTTGATGATGTCAGTGGCTTTGACGATGTCAACACAAGAGTATGGTTAAATCAATTTTTAACAAAGGCAGACTGTGGATTCGAATGTAAAAGGATAAATTTATTTAGTATCTAAATCGAAATGGATGACTAACAGCATGCCGATATAAATAACAAATGGTTTGTTAAGGAACAGGTATAAATCGAAATATTGCTGTTATTAATTTCAAATATTCAAAATAACTTTTCAACACGAATATTGAGAATACTGAGCCAAGACTTACAGTCTGTTATTTTATAAATTCATAAACTGTGGCACTAATTTGTGCCTCTCATAACCCACACAAAAGCTAAACTCACATAATATAGCTCATACAAAAACTAAAAAAATATATTATTGTTGTCGCATTTCTTTAAAACAATAAATAGACTCTGAGTACCTCAGTAAAAATTGTTTCATCCGATGATTGTTAGTATTGTTCACAGTAAAAATAAAGTGTTAAGCAAAAATCGTCATCGTAAATCTGTGTGTCTAACAGTAATAAAGATGAATATGTAAGTGTTGGTTCTTTACAGTTCAGAATATTTATTTTAGAGTCACAAAATTTAGCATATATATATTTAAGAGCGTAGAAATGTGCACTTTGGTGAGATTTTTTAAAAAATTTTATATGATGAAAAACAATTGTTTACCTCATGAAATTCCGAAAATGTTGTAGCACAAAAGCGATTTTTACATGATCTTAAAATTCTAAAAATTATTTCTTTATTCATATATAAAAATAATATATATAAATATATGAGACAATAATATATATAAATATATGAGACAATAATATATAAAAATAATTCATATATCAAATTCAAAATATTTTATTTCTAAAAAAAAAGATAATAATATATAAAAATAATTCATATTTGTAAAATTCAAAAATTATCTCATTATTCATTTTGCTCGTCTAATATTTTTTTTTTCTATTTTTAATCAGTTTTTCAAAAATAAATAAATAAAAAAGATTAAAATGTAATATGTTGTGCATATTTCAATGTATCGTGTCAGAACATAATTTCTTGAACGGCCAAGCCCCATGTGCTCGTGCAAGTTAAATTATATTTTTATTCCCTTTAATAGTTTCGTTGCATGAGTCACTTTAGTATTGCAAACGATCCAAAAAACTTTGTCTTGCATTTATTGTTTAAAAAAAATGTCCCATTTCCTATTTATTTCATTTCATATAATCAATTGCTCAAAATGACATTTTTTTAAGGTTTTATTTGCTGTAGTCATTAACTTTTCTTTTAATTAGAGCTTTTATAAATGCAATGGCAACGCGTTATTAAAAGCTGATTTTTTTTAGATGCTCGTGTAGATAATAAAATTGCAATTTTTTGCCTACGGATTTGTGTTGACTCCAAAATCCTCATCCCAAAAGCAACATGTTCTGACATGATAATAACATAATAGTATTTTACAGTTATTTCATTACTGTTGTGAAACTCAAATCATTTTCATCTTCGCTATTAATATTTCATCCTGGTTTTTACTCCTTTGTTAATGATCAAAATACGACGATTTTTTAAATATTGAATAGATTTTAATGTAAAGAAAGCGTTTGATAAAAATTTTGGAGTGTTCCTAGTTATAAATAAAAGGCTATTAAATTGTTTTAGTTTTTCCTTTTAAAACTTGAGTGAAACGTTTTTATAATTCTTTTCATATACACTTGAATTATTTAAAAAAGTTGTTTAGACTTAAAAGTTAATCCACTTAACTTTTCTTTAATTTATGTAAGACAGTAGTCCCACTAAATATTAGATTCATGAGTTAGATTTCCCAAATTTGATCACATTTGAAGAAGGACAGAAAAAAAAACATTTGCTTATTGTTTCTAGGAAAGTCTAGAGCAAGGGTTATCAAACCTTTTAATTCTCATTCCAGATGCATAAATATAAAATATATATGTATCGTTACTAATATGAACACTTGATTTCAGGCCTTGCTTTTATGCGCATGCGTTTGTTCCTCGAAGAAGGAAGTAAATGAAAGTACAAATTGGAGTGAAATTTTGATTCGTTTAGATAAATTTTTGGAAAATCTCTTTTCTGTCAAACCTCAGACTTGGAGTTAACATATGTTTACGAATGAAATCATAGCTATATCCTCCAATTTAAATACAGCAACAACAAATGGATTCAAAAATTATATATATATATATATATATATATATATATATATATATATATATATATATATATACACAATTTACCATTACCTGAAAACATAAATAAACATAATGTAAATGAAATAAATCAAGGTAGACTGGAAATTCCCAAACTGTGTGGAGCGACAAGATCTTAAATGTATCATTCTTGTAATTACAAAACTGTGTGATGGGCATAAAATCTTCATCAACCCCACATATGAACGATATTCTTTTATAAAAAATATGTTCAATAATTATATGTTTTATTCTTCCTAAAAGTTCTGTCTGGTTCATAAATCCTTCTTTGGAATGTACATATGTTGCTCATCTCCGGAAAAATTGAATATGTCGTGAATTAAATTAATCGCTTTAGATTCAGCTTCTTAAAAGAAGGTCGCAATTTTTTAAAAAGGGAATCCTTAGACTAGACTGCATTTGAGAAGTTCTTTCAACATCTTCGCCCCCCCCCCCCATTTTCCTCTGTCGTTTTTCTTTGATCATAAATTTTAGTTAATATAATGCCCCCTGGAAAAATTCATTGAGAAGTTATATGAATCATGAATTAGTTGGGGAATATTTTTCGTTTGTTAATTATTAATTTAATTTTATATTCTTAAATTCTAATTTTAGCATTTTATTTTACAATTTAGCATGAATATGATATAAACATATTGAATTGTGCACGATTTTTAAAAATATTATTGAAATTTGTTCCTTTTTTAACATTGATAAATAAATATTCGAATTCATTCAAGCTCAATCTGTTCTTACTCGCGATCCTATTAAACATTCCTTATCAGTTTTTTTTACCGAATAAAGGTTTTTTATCCGTCTAGTTTGGTGATAAATGCATTATCAAAAATGTTACATATTTTTCGCTGATAAAAATAATGCGATCACAGCAAATATACCGTGGCATAAAAATGATTCATATTCTCAGTCTGCATATTGTTAGTCTATAACATTATCAACAAACGATTTTATATTTTACTAGCCGCCTTTGGCGACCAGTCGGTTCGCCAGTATTAATGTTCGTTAAAATTTTCATATAATAATTTATGTAGCTATGTCTCATAACAGGTTTTTCACCAAAAAATGTTAAACCAAATAAATTTTGATAATCATATAATTCATTTATAGTATTATTTTCTTCAGATGTTCTGTTCATTGTACTACTTATCTTTCTCTTTCTATCCGAGCAATGATTGTCCCAGAATTGATATTTTACTTAAATGGTGGAGGGAAAGGTCTAAAATTCTACGTTTTTATAGAATAATGAGATTCTAATTTTCATAAATGTAAACACACTAAACAAATAAAGACACAGTTTTTTTTCAAGAGATGCGAAAGTTTAAAAACAGCTTGAAAAATTCCGCTCACAAAGAAAATAACGGTGACACACACACACCCTTTCTTTTCATTCTTTTTTTTCTTCCCTTCCCAGACTTTATTTTGAGCAGGCATAGATTAAATATCCATACAGACTAATAATAAAAGCAACTATTTTCTTTTTTTAAAAACATCCCGTTATCTATGAATGAAAACCAACTGACTTCGCGTATTTCTTTCTAAACAAATCGTAATTTATTACTTCCTGCTATCTAACTCCGTTGGTGTGGGGGAAGGAAATGCAGATTTTTGGCGGTAAAGTAAGAAAAGTGTCGTTTTAACCATTTTCCAAGCAGTTTTTTCATTTTTTCTCTCCATAAGAACCATCCTCGTGTCTCAACGAAAATATTAAGCAAAAAATTAGCCGAATCGGTCGAGCCGTTCTCCAGTTTTGCGCTTAGCAACGCATTTCGCGTTTCATTTTTATTAATATAGATTTATATTTCTGCATTTTTTAGCTTAATTTTAATGTTTATCAAATCAAATGATTTTTTACTCAATAAACTGTTGATTGACTTTTCCCATTATTATCTTTTGATAAATTAATCTTGATATATATTTCTATTCATTAGTAATTAAAAAAATATTTCATTTATTGTTTAGCAAAGGAAGTTTTACTAGATTTGCACTGACGCATTATTTTTTTCAATAACAAATAATTTTAATTTTGAAAAAAGCAGACTTTTTAATAGTTTATTTATTTTTAAAAATAATTATTATGTTTTTAAGAAACACTCTTTAAAGCAGAAAAAAATTTAGAAAAAATTATATCATCTAATCAATTTATTGAACGATGAATGCTATTGGGCATACTTGGAAAAAATTAATTCAGCGATATGAAATTTTAATTACTATATATTAGAATGTAAACACGCATAAATATATTTTTAATAACTCTTTAAATAAAAAAATATTTTTTAAGAATTAAAAAAATGTAATTTAAGAGTGTATATATTGTACTACCAAATAATTGTTATTGTTTATTCGTAATTATTAGTGTGTTTGTTATATGTTAGTTATAATTGTAATTAAGTTAATTAATATTAAAATGTTCCAGCCAATGTACCTCTCTTATTATTTTTTCTATATTGTCATTTAAAAAGCAAGTATTAATTTGCAGTTCAATTTTAAAAATTATTTCTTAGAAGTATTTCTTTTTTTTATGCATACGTCCTGAATTTTTATAAGAATTTAATTTTTTTTTACACTAAAATTATTTTTATTTTTTCTTCTTTAACAATTTGAAAGAACTTGAAACATGTACTTAGTACGTAGTTTCATTTCAATGTTTATTATAAATATTTATTGCAAATATTATGTAATTCCCTCAATAATTAAGGGACCTTGAACATTTCATAAACGTTTAAATTCGATGAAAATATCATTTGAGAAGAAAACATTTTAAATATATTTATTCTTTTGAATTCGAAGAATACTCATTTAACTTCGTTTTGCTTCATCCGTATGTCAACATATATTTAATTAAGAGACATTTTTTTTGCTAATTTCGTATTTTTTTATGGAATTTTTTCTCCAGATTGAGCAACAGTTTTCGGAAATGGACCTCAAAATATTTTTAACTCAATTAAACTAAAGTACCTTTTTGATTCTCTAATTCTCATATCAAAACACAATGTATGAATCCAAGTATGAAATTCTGTGTATTACTTCATTTTTCTTCTTATATTTTCTTCCCTTATTTTATATGATACAATATTACGTAGTCTTCCGCTTTTGTTATTTGTTTAACTAATATTTGATGTACCTTTTTGTTTTACCTTTTTGTTTTATTTATTAGTTTTGTTTGTTCCATTTCCAATTTATAAAGATTTTTACGGATTTTAATGCTTTCTGGGCTTATTTTTCTAGTGCTACAATTTGCAGACAGCGTATCTTCCTATAAGTTTTATAAGCATAATATAATTTTTTTAAGATACACAATTTTTAATATAACTCGAATATATAGATAGCTTGCTTGTGCTGAGAATATTCTTGTAGAAACCTGTTCATTCACCGAATGCCGACGTCATTTTTGAAGAAGCTAGACACGAAGACAACAATAGACAATAGATATCGCTGATTCATCTTTTCTTAGGGCATATGCGTTCTACGACTTTAGATACTGAAATAAAAATTAATAGTGGAACTTAATAACAAGAGCGATCATCACTCTTTGTTTCACCTGATGTTTAGCTCATTCATGAATTCGTGAATGTTGTATTTGTCTTTTCTCTTGCCTCTCGCTTAAGAATTTAATGTTAGTTCTAAATTTCAGTGACTTGAGGATTAAGGATCGAATTAATTCAACGAGTTAAAGATTCCGTTACTTAGACTAAAGATGTTTCAATCTTAAGTAAAGGCATTCAAATATTTAATTTTATTCCAAACGAAATCTTTCTTAAATGCTTGTAAAATAATAACTTTAACTAATAGGCTCTTCTGTACAAATAATAAAGATGCATGTGCGAATGCAATTAGAACTCTACAAGCAAAACTTTATTTAGAGTTACCAAACTTGAAGCTTAGGCACTTTTAAAGTGGAAATCAGTTCCTCGGAGTGTTTTTTTTAATTAATAAAGATTAGGCAAAAGTTTGACATTTATCACTGTAAATTTTTTAATTTTTTTTTTTGTTATTCGAAAATTTAATATACGGCATTCGTTCAACCTTAGTATTATATTAAATATTTATCCAAACATTTTCTAAATATATATATATATATATATATATATATATATATATGGCCGAATAGAAACTTTAAAATTTTTTTAATTCTTTTTTATTCCCTCCTGGGAGGCATAATCTATGTACAAGCAAGAAGCACGAGGCATGTCAATCCACAACATGACATTAGAGCGAAATATTTATCCCCATGATTACATACTGCGCGTTTCGGATAGGGATTTCATTACTCGTTCGGTTTAGGTAAGAGGGAAAAAAAATTTTTTAAAAGAATTTGCTTAGCTTGACAAATTTTTATCCCTTCAATAGGGGTGTGGGAACTTTCCGATTTCAGCAATTTTAGAGAATGTATAACATTAATCAATTAAAAAAGTGGATTTGTGCAAGGAAATAAAAGAACAATTTTGCGTGAAATCAATATGGTTAAGTTAAGATAAAAATAAGGATATATATATATATATATATATATATATATATATATATATACATATATATATATATATATATATAATGTGGTGAGACCTAGAAAGATAAAATTTGTTATACAGATTTAATATCTAAATGGCATCTACCAAATTTGGAATCAATTTTTTTTAGATGTTGACCGTCTGTCGATCTGTATTTTCACAAGTAAATGAAAATACAGATTACAGATGTAAATGCGATAGTTCAAAAATGCAATATTCAAATATATGAGGATGTTTAAATAATTTTATTGTCATAATTATAGTTCTGTGTCAATTCAATTTTTTTTCTTCAATAAGTTGCAAAACTATTCGAATTTTAAGTACTATCTACCACTTGCCAAGAATTAATCGCCAAAGATCTTTTAGTGTAGTTATATTAACGTCCCATTTTTAAGCAACACTAGGGCTATTTTGGGGTGTACCTCGTAATTTAGAACCTCCGTCATGTTACGATCACAACATCTGAGCTGGCGCCACCCTCTCCTCACCATACATCAGCGAGAGGACGTTTGTGCTGGACAGTTTTAATGTGCCCCAGACCCACTTACACGACGGTTCTTCGGTGGAGTTGGGTTGGAACCTGGAACCCTGCGGCTCTGAAGCTGAGACCTTACCATCAGGACCTCGCCAAAGATCGGACGGGGGCTTCAGTAAAAATAAGGAATTTGCAAAAAAATTAAAATTTTGTGATTTTTTTCTAGCAATGCCTGACAAGATATTTGTGACCTTTTCCAATGTCCACTGTTTTGTAAGGAGGAGGGGAATGATAAAGCTCTTATTAGGTAGTTTGCGAGAAAGTTTTGAGAGAACACTCCTTCTGGTTTAGTACAGTAATAATATAATGGAATTGGTGAAAAAAATTATATAATTTCCCAGTTGTCATTTATACATGTTAACTTTTGAGGATAATTTCGAATGAAAAAAAATTATATTACTTCCAAGACGACCCTTATTCTTGTTACATCATTGATTGTATAACCTTTCCTACCAAAATGCATTTATGGATCTGGATCTAATCTTAAAATGGTTGTTTTTTAAATGATCTGAGTTTTGTGTCACTGAAGTTTAGCTGATCTACGAAGATCATCAAGAATTTAGAAAATTAGAGGTCATTTAAAAAGGAGAAAAAGAAGCCTCTTCCCTAATTCTAAATTCTGTGCAGTCGCAAATGAGTGGATGTGACGGAACTGCACAAGGAAACCTGATCGATAACTTCGTCAATTGCAGGATGACAAACAAAAGCTACTCCTTTCTTCCCTCGAGGAAAACTGTTCATCTCAGATGAAGACGGATTCGGTCCGAGATGCTGGACCAGTTGGGGCATGAGGAACGGGTGAATTACGTTTGACCTTGACTCTCCTTTCTCTCGGTCGAATTGTCCGGAGTATTGAAGCGCGAGATGGCCGTTGCAGATGACATCGCCGGAAAATGAAGCCATTGTTTTGCAATTCGGAACTTTGAACTGCGCTGTGAAAGTCTTGGATTTGGCACCGGAACGTCTTTTTATTTGTCTATCTATCGCACTTTTTTTGATTTGCGATATTTTAAAAAATACGTCAATGATTTTTGACTTGCAGAATGGGATATTGTTGGTTTCGGAAGGTACGAAGGATGAAATAACATGAAGAGAAAGAAATTTAGAAGTTAATATTTGAAGTTATTGATGATAACAGTTTAATGGCATTATGATACATGTGAAATCCATGGAATCAAATAAGTATGATGATATTCAGAAACAGGACTTTTGCTGTACTGATTTTCAATTTTTCAATGCCAATTGTCGAAAAAAATCGACCCATCGAATTCATGATCACGAATAATAGTTCACGATAAATCGCAATACAATAAATGATGTTCACAATTAATTCGTGTTTTCAATTTCATTTTTATCATCGGTTAGTTTCGCATTATTCTTTTTCGCCTTCATATCGAATTTTTGTTTTAAACGTTATCTTATAAATTGTAACAAACAAACATCGCTTTAGCATCGGAAAATTTTATTAAATTGGTTTTAACAAAATTTTTCAAACTATTTTTATCCAAAAGAAAGCAAAAAATTTGATTTGATAAATTGAAACTTCCTTTTATTTGGAGTCGTTCTGATCTATCGATATGTTAAGAGATGCTATTTATGACTTTTAATTGCTGTAAACAATTAATAATATCACGCTGTATCAAAAAATATCGATATTTATTATCACGATGATGAAGTTCCATTCTCGTTCAGCTCTATAAAGGAGCTGGGCGTAGCGATTGGGGTGTGGTGGGGACAAGGGTGATATAGATGCCTCGAGCCACAGTTTTAGAAGATGGCAAAACGTTATTGCTCTTTTTGCCTTAAAAAAAACTAGTTAAAGACGCACGCACACACGCGCGCACACACACACACACACACACACACGATTTTAAGATTAAAGATGGAGGCATTTTTATTTTCTTGTTTACATAGTCTAGAAAAAGTATAGTGATCATAAAAAAAAAAAAAAATTGATCACGGCATATTGATGAATGTTTACGTTTCAGACATCTCAGTGATAGAAAATCCCTCTTTGAAAGATTTTTGACAAAGATAACTCAAAGCATTTTTGAGTTAAACGGATGAGATTCGGTATACGGTTTCAAAATTTCAAAATAGTTTGAAATTCTATAGACTATTTTCAAAAAGTAAATAGAATTTTGTTCTCCCTGATTAAGTTTGAGATTCTTGCTAAAATTTCATAACAACAAGTGATGCTGCATTGATAAGATATATTGAAATGTTATTGCAACTTTTGAGATTCACTGAATTTGATTTCTACAAAAATATCTCTCTCCGATCTCCTCTACTTCGAGTGATCAAGAGAGATGACTAGTGATCTGTGAAGGAATTGAGTTTTCGATTCGGCAATGATACGTACTACTACCGTATAGAAAATGCTACGATACGAAGTATGTTAAAAGTATTGTAATCGTCACAAAAAAAAAAAAATCGAACTCTAGTTATTGAAGAATTTTTACGTTTTGGACCTATTTGAATTCGAAATAATTCGATATAAATGTTTGGAAAAATATTTTTCTGTATATGAAAAAATTGACCGAAAAACGCTTTGAGCTAGAAAAATGAAGTTTGGTATATAATCTTTACATCAAATTTATAGACTTCTGACAAATTTTAAGTGAAATCAGTTAAGAGAAAATCTGTTTGTCTGGTTGTTCACAAGTTAACACTGCAACTACAAAAAGAAGAGAACTAAATGCATGAAATTCAGTACTTTGATTTAATATCTGTATTGTAGACACCTATGAAATACTGAGCAAATTCAACAAGTGGTTGAACGTCTTTCGGTATGTTCGAGCAGAAGTGTGTGAACTGGCAACTCAAAAGTGCAGTGACATTTGATGTGTCAGATTTTACATTATTTTCTTAACAGTGTTCAAAGTTGTTTGATGTATGATTTTCAATATCATTTTCGTAATATTATGCAATATTCCGCTTAATAGAAGAATTTTTAAACTAATTTTTTTTGTATAAAATCTGAAATTGCATAAATCGTTACACTGTAATTAATATTTCCCTGTCAGAGTTTTATTGTATTAATGCTTTTTTAAATTTCAGTGCCTTTTAAAATATTGTTCATGGCAGTATTCTTAGACGACCGCTTTTCGACGATTCTATATCATTAAGGGGAGAAAAGCGGAAGAATGAGTGTATTTCTGGAATTCGTCATTCTTTGAGCTTGATTTTAGCCCTATTAGATACATTTTTTTTTTCATTTTTTTTCGTCTCGTTGTTTCTGTCTGTATTATTTTAATTCAGTCAGTGAGTGATCTGAGTTTATTTTACAGTTAAATGTAAACATCCCCTACTTTTATTTTTCATCTCACCCCTTTTTTAACGAATTAAACCCATCCTAACGCATGCGCAAAAGCGCAGAGGGTTTTAGAATCCGTTGTCAAACAATATTGTTATGTGTAATACAATGTTGTTTATTTTGCATTTCTCGATATTCCCAATACCGGTCAATATTTCTCAAATATTGTTTTATTGATCATGGAGTTTAAAATAAGAAAAATCTTTATAGCGAAAATTTTGGAAATGTCTTAAAATAATATTGTGCAGTATTTTTGTGCTGCAATGATACTTAAGAATAACATAAAGTATGATTTTTCTTTTCATGGATGTATGAAAATTATTTAGAAAGTTTTAGAATTTTAGTGTTTAATGCAATTTTATAAGCTTAAGGCTTGCATGTCTAAAAATAAATAAATGAATAAAAATGTTTTTAAATTGAATAGGATCATAGTCAAAATAGTTTCTCTAAATATAATAATAAAAGGTTTATTTTTTTATATTATCAATTTATTATTATCCCATTCAGATGCTTTTAAAGTAATTTTTCCCAAAATAAAAAATATATACTAATTTATTTTCATCTCTTCATTTGTCGAATCCCACGTGGTCTAGTGGTTAGGATACCTGGCTCTCACCCAGGAGGCCCGGGTTCGATTCCCGGCGTGGGAAGTATATTTTTCTTTCTGAGTGATTTGACGGAAGAAATCGATTTATTTGCCTAGGCCTTAAAATTAATTAATTAATTAGCGACTGTTTTTGTATTTATATGTTCTCATGATTTTAATTTGAACTCAGAGGTATGCTGTCTCAATTTTTACAGCCAATTTTTTAAAAATCAGTTTTAATAATAATAAAAAAAAGGCGCAAAAGGAAATCCACGATCGCAAATTTCAAATTATCATGTGAAGACATAATTATTTTTTACGTCATTATTTGTCTTAACTAATTTAAGTCGTTAACCCGTTTAAACCGATTTGAAACAATCACGTAACTTTTCTATCCCTCCCCCCTCTCTTTATATATAAATATATAATGATATATTTTTTTAAACTTTCGTTTCCAATTTTTGTACTCAGCTAACAAAATTTTGGAGCTCGACCGATTTTGAGATGAAATAGCAGCTATGATGTCATAGTTCTTCGTCAATCTCTTAAAAACGCACCTGTTGTGAAGAAGCGTAAGTAATAATAAAGCAATATTGGTAAAAGCTGTTCAACCTTTTAAAAACGCATTTGCTTTCAAAAAAGCATACATAATAATGATAATGTAATACTGGTAAAAGCAGACAAAAAAAATCTTCAAGCGAAAATTTCCTGCGGCTCATAATTTTTATTTTTTGCCCGTAATGAAAATCTCCTCGGAGACATCAAATATTTCCTAACCAAAATAATCTCATTATTCTCACATGATAAAAAATAAAATACAACAATGTCTGTAGCAGTCTTCAAATTTTCAATGTCATGCAATTAAATATTAATATCAGAAAACCGAATATGAATTTTGGATATCTTTTGTTCCGACCGGCATAAATCAAAATTTGACACATAACTAACATCATAGTCACAAGATCACCTGCAAATTTCATTTATTTATGTAATTGAGTTTTTGAATTAACGAGTTTACATTTTTACAAAATTACAGATCTGCATTTTAGCCCCTATATATGTGTGCCACACTAAATTCATCTAGCTTTTTTCATTTGATATTGATCGTTTTTAAAAAGTTTCTAAAAAAATCGTTTTAAAAATTTTTCTTAGATTTTAGTTTGGCAATAGTGGTGAAAAATTAGCTTTTAGGTTCATAAAGAGTTTTAAAAAAATCTGGTTGCAAAAATATTTCGAGGTGCAAAAAACTTAGAATTTGTAAAATTATAAATTTTGATGTAATATTTTTATGATTTTTTTCATATTTTGTTACAAATGATGATTTCAAATACATGCAAAAACATTACAATTGGAAAAAATTATTAATAACAAAAAAACTATTTTCATGACAAATTTCACATTTCTTACTTCTGTATCCTTAATGTTTACGTATGTTACAGATGCACTTTTTTTTTCGATTTCATTGCCAAATTAAAGAGTTTTTTGAATTAAATTTTGCCATAATTATGAATTAATTTGTGTTCTTATGTATCCTTCTCTTGCGATTGAATCACAGACATTTTGAGCCGATTCTGCCAACGGTCTCGCAGTTCTCTCTGCATGTGACAAGAAAGCCGGGGGAAGTTCGATAACTATAATATTTGATTCAACTTCAGATGCATCCTGTATAAAGTTTTAACTTAATCTTAAACTGCACTGGCGCTTGATAGTTTTATTACTTCTTGTATTTTTGATGAATCTGGTGGGCTTGCCTCTTTTTGTAAAGAACACTGTTGCTTTTTAGTTTTCATTGTCACCATTAATTGTTTCTGATGCACTAGTATTTTTTTTGCCCGTTCTTAATTAAACTTAACTATTCTCTGTAGTTCTTTACCCTTTTTTGCTTCTTTCTTCCTGAAACGCTTGCGATAGCAACATCAATTTTACCTATAGCTATTTTCCTGTTAGAGCATTGATCTTTTAGAATCTCTTATTTCTTTGGCACTTTTTTGTCCTCTTTGCATGTCAGCAATAACAAATAAACGTCTAACTTCTTTAAATTCTGTGAGGTTGGAATCAAACTTATCTGAAGATTTTCTGCTTTTAGGCGTAAAAATGGACTGGGATAGCCTGTTTGGTTGAGCATTGGACTCGTATTCCTTAGGTTGCGAATTCGAACCTCGCCGTTCGTAGACTCTCAAAGTGTGTGTGGCTGGTTCTAGTTAAACCTGTCGTGATCACGGAGTCCTCCATGTCGAGACTAATACCACTGGGGGTACTGGATCAGAGGTGATCGTTCTCTGTTCCAGATCTAAATTACGATCTGTGGATGCAGGAAGAAAACGCATGAAGGAAGTCCTCACCGTAAAAAGGGTTTGTGACGTGTGTGAGCTAAAAGTCAGTTGTTCTGAGTACATACACTCAGAAGCTATTACACCCCACCTTCCATTGAAAAGGGGAACTCAACAACAACAACAATTAATAAAATCCTGTATTTAGCATGATAAACATTTATCATTTGTGAAATTCCTTTGCTAGAGGCAACAGGAATAAAAACTGGTGACCATATTTGTTCTATTATGGGACCTAAAGTGTCACATGTTTCACTTTCAGAAGGATCCTGAAGCAGAAGGATCCTATCTATACCAAAATACTTCTTTCCCACGGAATTACAAATAAAGAATCAAAGGTTGATTATTTCGTAAAAAACTTTTTAAACGTAAGCTGCACAAAGTTGCACAAATTTCAATTTTGTGACTCTTGAACTTTTTTATGGCACCTCAAGACCTACTCCAAAATTTTTCAGGTTTAGAATTTATTTTATCAGCACCAAAAAACAACTTTTTCGCGCTATTACAAATTAAAAATCAAAAATTGATTTTTGCATTCAATACTACAGTACATGATTAGTTGTTCAGAACGGAGAAAAAAAAGAATTAAGTTTTCATTTCCGCAAGAATTGAAATTTTCTTGCATTTTCTTATTTAAATCTCTTTGCTCACGTTAAATTAAAATGCCAAAATTTCGTTTCTCCACATTTTTTAAAATGTGCTAAATTGAAATTGTACCATTTGAAACCTCGAATGTGAGATACTTTGGTCAATAATAAATCAAAATAGCATTTTAGATTGTAGTACTGAACTGTGTATTTCTCAGACTCACTCTCTCATTTTTAAAAGACATTTTAGATTTATTTTTGCTCACAACTTAAAAGTTAATCGGCATCTTAAAAATAATGTATACAGTAAAGAATATGTAATTATCTGTTTCAGAAAGCTCGAAGTCACGAAACAAAGAACTAAAAAATTTTCATAAAAACATCTAAGAGAATATAAATTAAACGGAATTAAAATTTTTCTTCAATGAAACAGCCATTCAAGCGTTTGAAATTCGTATCTGAAGAATACTTTTCATAGAAATTCTTTCTGAAAAGAAAAAATTAATTCATTATTATTCAGAAGCAATGTAAATCCACTCGAAACGTGAAATTCTTTTGTGTGAAAACAGAATTCTAAACCCAAGGAGTATTCAAATGTAATTTTTCTTCGCTAGGTCTTAAAGTATTTTCCCAGTTTTGATTTTGATGCCAAATAGAATTCTCTTTGAAATAGAATTTCCGTCTGAATTTACAGTTTTTTTCCGGATAAAATATTTGATACATAGCAATCGAATTTCGACTTCATTGTGAAAATGGAACGCTCTTCGATTCTTACATTGAAGTTTAGGCACTAAATTGTATCCCCCCCCCGAAACATTTCTTGAGGGTAAAGATAAAGATCAACTACGCGTACATATATATTTTAATAAATTAAAGGTATTCTATGGTTAAATTATCCCACATTTTGCTTTCAAAAATTTTCAGAACAGCGCAAAATGTTGTGATGCATTGTTAAATTTCAATGCATTTTTGAAATACTGTTTTCTCATTATTTTTGTTTTTGTTGACAAATAATTTTTTTTTTAATCTTTAAAAATATGAAAGTAAACTTATTCTTTAAAGATTGGAATAATTCAGTTAAATGCTGAGAGAAGGATTTTACTGTTAATTTTTTTGGGGGGAAGACAAGCAATGATTAATGAAATACGAGGATACTTCGAGATATTATTCTTAATATTTATTTGGATAGTTAGAAAATGATCACGCCAATCAGTTAAAAAAATATTAATTTCTTAAGAATATGAAAGAGACAGTATTTAATGAATATTTTAATTTTAGCAGATCTTCAGAATTTAACTATTACGGTTATATTTTTTTATACAATTCAATCATTGCTTTTCCCAAATATTTAACTTTTATCATTTTATGTATAATAACGCGCATTGAATTATAAGTTTTTGATTTTTGAATTTGACATCAAAAATACCAACATCTATCTCTTCCAATAATGCATACAGGTTTGTTGTGTTCCTTTCTGCACTTACATTGCTTCACAACCAGCTGCGCTGGCTTGCTGGCACAGAGGTAGCGCGTCTTCCTCGTGTACTGGAAGTCCCGGGTTCGAGTCCCGGTTCGGGCATGGTTGTTCTTCTGTGTGCTATCTGTGAGATGTATGATTTTGCCGCCCTGTAAAAAGGGGCTGTGCAAGCAAATGTGGTGTGTGTGTAGCTAAATCGTTGGCCGCTCCTTTCGTCTTTAATCTACTGTTGTATCCGCCTGGGGCTTGTCCAAGGCAAGTACCATAATTAAAAGCAGCACCGTTTGATTTTAAAGCTCCAGATTTGGTTTAAAAATAATTTGGCAACTTGAAAATGTGCAACTAAGAGCGATTTAAAAATTTTTTACTAAGAATTCCAATTAATTAAACGTTAAGCGACATTTTGATCACATTTTTCTAATTACCAAAAGCTTTATATAAAGAACGTAAGTTTTACAGAAGTTTTTAGCACAAATAAATGTGCACTGTTTTAAATTCTATATATATATATATAT